>JADRCH010000040.1:11702200-11877499 GCA_019843965.1 Rhynchomys soricoides | reverse complement strand
TGGTGGGTATTCTGTACTTTATGGCTAATATCTACTTATCAGTGAATACATGTCATGCATGTCCTTTTAAGATGGGGTACCTCACTCAGGATGATATTTTCTAGTTCTATCTAAGATGAGTAGACAGCAGGAAATAGTCAGTCTTGGGGCTTATATCAACCAATTAGAAACAAAAAGAACAATACAAAGACACAAGAAAACCAAGAGCTGGGTCTTTGGAAAAATCAACAAGATAGATTAAACCTTAGCCAAACTAACTAAAAGGTACAGAGACAGTATCCAAATTAACAAAGAGAAGAATTTTTAAGGCCTTATAAAACCTCTCTAAAATGTGGAAAAGATGTTGGTTTCCATGTATCCAAATTAACAAAGAGAAGAATTTTTAAGGCCTTATAAAACTTCTCTAAAATGTGGAAAAGATGTTGGTTTCATTACCTACACTGAACAATTTTACCTTTGAAAATCAAATATAGCTTGATCTATCATTAGCAGGAGAGTGGACATTCCTTTAAATGATTACACACTACTAAATACTTGAGCTCTTGTCAAGTCCTGGTTCTGAATCTTATTATTGATATTAGCTTGTGTACTGAGCTAGTCATCATGTGCATGGTTATTTTAATATATGATATCATAAAAGTAGAGACTAATTAAGAGACTTTATAAAACACACTATTGGAATATACATTTTTCTTACTATATATGTTAAAGTCTTACCTTCTGTGACCATTAAAAATCAATGGATAGGTTAACCAATCCTATAGTATCAACTGTCCTTTCAACAACAGTTTAAGTCAATATCAGTCAATTTGCATATCACGAAACTGGAAAGCATCTGTAAGGCAAAAGACATAGCCAATAAGACAAATCTGCAATCTACAGATTGGAAAAAAAATCTCCACTAACCCCACAACCGACAAAGGGATAATATCCAAAATATATAAAGAACTTAAGAAGATAACTAAACAGAAAAACAAACAACTCAATCAAAAAATGGGGTATAGAACTAAACAGAGAATTCACCACAGAGGAATTTCCAATGGCTGAGAACATCTAAAGAAATGCCAAAAGTCCTTGGTGATCAGAAAAATGCAACTCAAAACTACACTGAGATTCCACCTTACAGCAATCAGAATGTAATATCAAAACCTCAAGCAAAAGCACAGTTGGCAAGGATGTGGAGAGAGAGGAACACTCTTCCATTGCTGGTGGGATTGAAAACTGGTACAATCACTCTGGAAATCCATCTGGAGGTTCCTCAGAATATTGGAAATAGATCTATCTAAAGATCCAGCAATACCACTCTTGGGCATATACCCAAAAGATGCACCACCATGCCACAGGGGCACATGTTCCACTATTGTTATAGCTGCCTTGTTTGTGATAGCCAGAAGCTAGAAACAACCCAGATGTCCTGCAACAGAAGAATGGATACAGAAGGTGTGGTTCATTTATACAATGGAATACTACTCAGGTATTAAGAATGAGGACATCCTTAGTTTTACAGGCAAATAGATGGAGCTAGAAAATATCATCCTGAGTGAGGTAACTTAGACACAAAAGGAAATGAATGGTATTTACTTACTAATTAGTGGATATTAGACAGAAAAAAGCCCTAAATTACAAAATAAAAACATACAGAATAACCAAGAACTGTGCACAGGACTCAAAAAGGTCAACAAGCTGAAGGGCCCAAGTGAGGACACCTCATTCTCTGACTTCTCAGTCAGAAGAAGAAGAAAGCAACCACAAGGGGGAAGGGAGGGAGGAATCTAGGAGGGAAAGAGGATGGGGGGGGGGACTTGATCTGGTATTTTGTGGGGGAAAAGACTGAAGCCCTGTAGGCCAGCAGAAAGAATGGAAGCAGGCAACCTCAGCAGGTAGGAGGTAGGGGACCCTCCAGAATGTACCAGAGACCTGGGCAGTGAGAGACTCTCAGGACTCAAAGGGAGGGACTTCAGATGAAATGCTCTACATTAGGGAGAGCGAGCTTGTAGAGTCCATATCCAGCAAAAGACATGGCTTCAATTAAGGATGGTGTTGCCATCCCAGAGTCAAAACTCTGACCCTTAATTGTTCCTGTCTGAAAGAACTGCAGGGACAAAAATAGAGAGGAGCCTGAGGAAAAGGAAGTCCAGTAGCAGGCCCAAAGTGAGATCCAGATCAAGAGAATGTCCCAAGGCCTAGCACTATTACTGAGACTATTGAGCACTCACAAAAAGGGACCTAGCATGACTGTTCTTTGAAAGACCCAACAAGCAGCTGAACAAGTCAGATAAAGATATTTGCACCCAACCAATGGACAGAAGCTGCTGACCCCTGTGGTTGAATTAGGGAAAAGCTGGAAGAAGCTGAGGAGGAGGGCGACCCTGTAGTCTCAATTAACCTGGACCCCCCTCCTGAGATCTCTCAGACAATGGACCACCAACCAGGCTGCATACACCAGCTGATATGAGGTCCTCAAAAGATATGCAGCAGAGGGCTGCCAGGTTTGGGTTTAGTCAGGAAAGATGCACCTAACTTTCAAGAACCTGGAGGCCCCAGGGAGTTTAGAGGTCTGGTGGAGTAGGGACATCCTCAGGGAGATAGGAGGCAGGGAGAAGGTATCAGATGTAGAACAGTTGGAAGGCAGACCAGGAGGGGAATAAAATCTGGAGTTTTAAATGGAATAAGTAAGTAAATAAATAAATAAAAGATTTTTAAAAAGTTCTTTTGATGAATCTTGTTTGGAAAAGTTGTCAGGTGTGAATGTTTTCAGGTGGAGATTGGGAGGACAAAGATTGGTGGAGATCAAATAAGCATGGTTTGTGACTGTTTACATTAATGATAAACTGTATGCATCTACTAATATATCAGAGTAGCATTAAGGAGAATCAATTAGCAGCACTTCTCCTTAGAGTAATTAAGCTAAAAGTGAGTCTAGATTTGAATTACCTACCTCTGTCTTCCTTTGTCTCCTTTGTCTTTTGCTGTTCCTAGTCTCTCTGTTGTATGATTCAGAATCTGTGCATGCTTGAAGGCTGCCCTGTGAATCCCTGTCACTACCCCTTCCTCCTCTCTTTCTCTCTCTCTCTCTCTCTCTCTCTCTCTCTCTCTCTCTCTCTCTCTCTCTCTCTCTCTCTGTAATCTTAGCAAAGACCTTTGCTTTGTTTATTGACAGCAGAGAGAACACAGAATGCCAAAGGAATGAAGGATTTTTACAGGAAAAATTGACAGATGTTTACAAGGGATTAAATCACCTAAATTCAACTGATCCCAACTGACCCAGACAAGTCTATGATATCAAGCAATAGCTGAAGGCTGTTTCTAGATTCGTAGGTAGATAATAATTTTTATCAGGTTTCTTTCAACCTATTTACTGTTTCCACAATTTATTGCCACAGCATATATACACACATGTATTACTACTAGGTCAAGGATATAAATTAAAACTAAAAAATGTGTATTACCTTAGGTAGAAACTAAGGCAAGTAAACTTAGTTTTGTTACTATGTTCTCATAAAGGCAGGTTAAACAAAAAGGCTGAGTACATGAAAGAACAGCAATGTTATATCTGAAGTGATGATCTGAAGTTATATTATTAACTTTGCCTGCTGTGCAGTCCAGCAAAAGTTCCAGTCTCTTCAAATCTAAAGACACTTTATTGATAGTGAGAGGAGAGGAAAGGAGTTCTCCGACTATGTGGCAGACTCACATGGATACCTTCACAAGTATGCTTAGAGCTGCAGCTGGTATTCATGGTGGTTATCCCAAGATCACTCTCTTAGGGCTTTTTCTATGAACCCATTTTTCCAAGACTATTACTATGAATATACACACTTTTCCCAGACATCCTCTATTAACAAAATCCATCTTTATAATATAGAAAAATCAAGATCTTTTTATTTTTTGAGTATTTCATGACTGAAAATCAAAATTATTCAGTCAGTTAAAATTAGAAGTTAGAAATATTACATAAAATTGTTTCCTAAATATTGTTTCAAAACCAGAGAATGAAAACTCTGGACTATTATCATTCCCATAGCAATCAAAACAGTAATGAGAAGCACAAAATGCAAATCATGTAAAAAGTCATATTATTATACAGTTTATCTCACTAAACATGAAAATAAGCTTTTAAAAAAGCTGTAAAACTTGATGGCATACTTAAATTTAGTGAGGTTATTTATAGCCACTAATGTGGTTTTCTGATTAATTGCTTTTACTGTTAGAGTTGTGATAGGATAGTGGGAAATATAGTAGACCAACTGGTCCACAACCCATGAAAAACATAGATAACAACGAAGGATGTCAAGTAGAATAATGCACCTTAAGCTAATGGTACTTATAAATTTTTACATTAGGGGATTAAAATATGGTGCTTAGAAATTTCTGACATTTTGAGTAGAAAATTGAACATACTTTGTACTTTGAGTTTTTTGCATTGGTTTCTGGTTTTGTCTTTGTCACATAAAGAAAAGACAACTTGAGAGATAATCACATTTTCTTCAACAATAAATTTCTAAATTTCCTTTTTTTTTTCATCTTCAAACTAAGAGAACATGTATTAAAGTAAATTTTTTATATTTATGGAGAGAAAAGGATGACAATTTTTCTTTCTATTTTTAAATTGTACTTAATCTTTTTTTATTACACTTCAAATTTTATACCACTCCCAGTCTACCTTCTGACTGTAATACATCCCATACTTCACCTCCTCATCTCCACAAGGATATCCCCTCTCCCCACCCCCTACCCCAGAAGACCTCCCCTCTTCCTGGGGCCTCCAGTCTCTTGAGGTTTAGGTGCATCTTCTCTGACTGAACCAAGACCCAGCAGTCCTCGGCTGTATGTGTTGGAAGCCTCATATCAGCTGGTGTATGCTGCCTGGTTGGTGGCTCAGTGACTGAGAGATCTCGGGGGTCCAGATTGAGTGAGACTGCTGGTCCTCCTACAGGGTTCAAGTCAGGTGAGACAGCTGGTATTCCCATGGGGCTGCCCTCCTCCTCAGCTTCTTCCAGCTTTTCCCTAATTCAACCACAGGAGTCACCAGCTTCTGTCCGTTGGTTGGGTGTAAACATCTGCATCTGACTCATTCAGCTGCTTGTTGGGGCTTTCAGAGAGCAGTCATGATAGGTCCTCTTTTCTGAGCACTCCATAGCCTCGGTAGTAGTGTCAGGCATTGGGGCCTCCCACTTGAGATGAATGTCACTTTAGACCTCCTTTTCCTTAGGCTCCTCTCCATTTTTGTCCCTACAGTTCTTTTAGACTAGAACAATTATGGAACAGAGTTTTTGTCTGTGGAATAGCTACTCCATCCCTCACTTGATGTTCTGCCTTTCTGTTGGAGGTAGGCTCTACAAGTTCCCTCTCCCCACTGTAGGGCATTTCATCTAAGATCCCTCCATTTGAACCTTGAGTGTCTCTCACCTCTCAGGTTACTGGTACATTCTGGTATATTCCCCCCACCTCTTATCTCCCAAGGTTGCTGTTTCCATTCTTTTGGCCCTCATTGCTTCAGTCATTTTCCCCGACCCAATTCCTGACCAAGTTCCCTTCTTCCCTTCCCTGTACCTTTTGCCACCCAGAACCCTCCCTCCCCCCTCCTGTGATTGCTTTCTTCCCCTCCCAAGTAGGATTCAGGTATGCTCACTTGGGCCCTTAGTCTTGTTAACACTTTCTGAGTTCTGTGGACTATATCCCGGGTATTCTGTAATTTGGGGGCTAATAAACACTTATTAGTGAGTATATACTGTGCATGTCCTTTTGAGTCTGAGTTACCACACACGGCATAATATTTTCTAGTTCCATCCATTTGCTTGCAAAACTCAGGAAAACTTTGTCCTCATTCTTAATAGCTGAGTTGTATCCCATTTTGTAAACGAACATCATTTTCTGTTTCCATTCTCCTGTTGTGGGACATCTGAGTTGTTTCCAGTTTGTGGCTACCACAAACAAGGCTACTATGATCATAGTGGAACATGTGACCCCATGGCATTGTGGGGAACCCTTTGGGTATATGCCTAAGAGTGGTATAGCTGGATCTTCAGGTAGTTCTATTTCCATTTTTCTGAGGAATTTCCAGATTGATTTCTAGTTTGCAATCCCACCAGCAATGGAAGAGTGTTCCTCTTTATCTACACCCTCACCAACATGTGCTGTCACCTGAGGTTTTGATCTTAGCCATTCTGATTGGTATAAGGTGGAATCTCAGGATCGTTTTGATTTGCATTTCCCTGATCACTAAGGACTTTGAATACTTCTTTAAGTGCTTCTCTGCCATTGGAGATTCCTCTGTTGTAAATTCTGTTTAATTCTATACCTTATTTTTTGATTGGATTGTTAGTTAGTTAGTTAGTTAGTTAGTTAGTTTGGTTATTAGCTTCTTGAGTTCTTTATATATTTTGAATATTAGCCCTCTGTCTTATGTGGGGTTAGTGAAGATTTTTTTCTCAGTCTGTAGGTTGCTAATTTGTCCTATTGGCTATGTCCTTTGCCTTATATTAGCTTTCCAGTTTTATGAGGTCCCATTCATCAATTTTTGATCTTAGAGCATGAGCCATTGGAGTACTGTTTAGGAAATTTCCCCCTGTGCCAATGAGTTCAAGGCTCTTTCCCACTTTCTCTTTTATTAGATTCAAAGTATCTGGTTTTGTTGAGGTACTTGATCCATTCAAACTTGAGCTTTGTGCAAGGTGACATATATGGATCTATTTTCATTTTTCTACATACAGACTGCCAGTTAGACCAACACCATTGATATTTCTTTTTTTCCATTGTATATTTTTGGTTTCTCTGTCAAAGATCAAGTTCTGTAAATTTGTGGTTTTATTTCTGGTTTTTCAATTATTTTGGTTTGTTAATGTTGTTAGAAGACTAATGGTCAAAGTCTATTATTTTACATTTAAAAATAAATTTTATAATGTTTACTTGGTGCTTATAATAATACCTGGACTATATATTGTATTGAAATATGGGCTGGAGAGATGGATCAATATTTAGTACTTGCTGCTCTTCCAGAGGACCTGAGCCTGCCCACCACCCAGAACAGGAAGTTCATAACTGCCTGTAACTCCAACTCCAGTCACCTGAAATCACATGCATAAACTCACATATAAAGAGGTATACACATAATTTAAAAATAAAATTTAAAATAAAAAGATTAAAACAATTGAAACATAGATTAAACCATCTATAGTTTCATATTGTCTTTTTCAATCATGTGAGCAATTATATCCACTAAAACACAAAAGTCAATGGTATCTAAAATTTACAATATGTATTCTTCATATTTTCTACAAGGACTAGCTCCTCTTTGTGTTCACTGCTTTGCAGTCTAATTTGTAGTCTTTGCTCCTCCTCCCACTGCCCATAGTAACCAGTCTTTAACTTGTTTTCCTATTTGAAGTTTTTTGTCCTATTCCAAACTTATGTGAGAATCTGAAAACAAGTTTTCTCCTGCATTTATCTTATTTCACTTAATGGAATACTCTTCTTGCCTGGGTGTCTATTCACACCACTCAGCCATTGACAGCATTTATTTCCAAAGCTTGATAACTATGAAAAGATAAATACAAATCCCTGAAGTCGTTCTGAGAAGCAGATATATATATATATATTTGTATTTATTTAATGGCTTGAAATTTTTCGATAAAAACAATTCCTTTTCTTCTCTGCTTTATAAAAACAGAAAGTTATAATGGTTAAGAAGTTAACTTTGAGTTTTTCTACATCTGACAGTCTCACAAGTTACTATCTTCTCTGACTCTTTGTGCACCAACCTTATTATTTGTATCTTGGTACTTTCATGGTCATCATAAACAAATTTGTCTCAAACCCAATGAAACTCAATTATTGTCAAGCAAACTTTTAGTTTACTACATGTATAGTGTTTTCTTTAAAATTAGAGTAAATAATCTGTATGCATTGGTCCAATTAAACTGGGGTAAATCAAAAATGAGGAACCTCTAAATTAAACAAAATATAATTCCTGGGGTGAGAATTGGGACTGCTCAAAATAACAGTACTTTAAGGGATCTTAATAAACTTGAATACACTTAAATCACATCTGTACCTTTTCTATGAATCTTCCTATTTACAGAGATTTTGAGCACATCTAAATAAATGTGGGTGAAAGTAAGGATTGCTTTATTGCAAGGATCCCAAGGCAGTTAGAAAGAGATTCCCCAATGTAGCAGATAGTGATTTGGATATTTACTGGGTTCTGATACTGTGCCATACAGAAATCAAGCATAATAATCCCAATAATGTACTTCAAGAAGAACCTGCTTTTTATTATACTGTAGCTGTCCTACTATTTAATTAGCTTTTTATTATTTTCATATAGCTTTTTAAAAGCTTATTATCTGAGAGTTTTATATATGCTTATAATCTAATTTAAGCAAATCTATTCCACTCTTTGCCTTTCAATTCTTCATCCATCCTCTTTCCACTACTTTTCTTCGGACTTCATGTGCTAATATATTCAGGGGGATTACATTGCATTTTATTGGCTGCCATGAGTGTCCCAGTGACAGCTAATCATAAAACGTATACATACAGTTTTCACTTACCATCCATTCTATTTATCACTGTATTCTGATTCTCCTATCATTAAACTTATTTGCAAGAAAAATTTGTGTTGCATCAGATATCTATAATGAGGCAAGTCATATCAGCATGGGACACTAAGTCTTCTCAGGATCCTATCTTCTGTAAGCTTCTGATTGTGTACCCTGTATTCCCACAGAGACTTCTGCTTTGGACTGATGGAGAAAGCATAGGAATGTCTGTTAGTGGACTGAGTAATTAACCCTCATATTCAAGTTGGTTGGGAGTAATCCCAGTTGGGGTTTGGAATTATTTAAAATAAAACAACAACAACAACAACAACAACAAACATAAAAGAGAAAAAAGGACAACTGCCTTGATAGACTCAAAGCTTTCAGTTTCAGAACCAGCATGAGGCCAATATTCCTTCCATATAACTCTTAGACATTATAATGAAGTTTGTGTATTCAAAAGAGATTAAAGGAATTTCAGAACTGCTCTCACTTTGACAATATAAGGGTAGATGTACAGGCATAAGCCCTGGGTGAGTTGAGGGTGAGAAAATGTTATAAATTTGTGGAAAGCTAAACCTATACGAACTAGGTCTCCCGTTGTGAATCTCAGTTTGCCTTTATGAATGACACAATAAATATGAGAGCACAATGCATAGCTTTGTTCCTGGGTGTTCTCCTCCAGCAGTCTCCGTTCATAGTGTCCCCTTAAAATGACTCAGAGAAGACATAGTAATATATTAACCAAACAAGAGTTTCACTGAAGCAAGCTAGAAAGGAAGACTAACCCTAAGCCAAGCAACTGAGAACCAGCTATGGAAGGATTCTTCTTCCTATGCTTTCCACAGCATGGGCCCTTCAGGAAAAGAAGCTAACCCACTTAACAACTTGACCCACAGTTATTTACTATTCACCGATTCCTTCTAATTTCTCTTATCTCTCATGTTTGCCCATTAAGGCAAATACTTACATAATTACAGTTATTTCCATAAAACAGGAAAATGAACACATGTAATCTAAAAATACTAAACCTAGCACAATTACACATCTTTAAACATATTATCAGTTCCTAAAGTCCACTCTGTCTCTCTTCTGGTTACAGCTAGGACTCAAGCAAGAATACTAAATAAATAAATTGAAACAGAATTAGCTAAACCATGTTTATTTTACCAAAAAGAATTCTAACACAGCAAAGTTTATTGAATAGCAATTGCTTCCATTGAATTTATCCACTTTGCAGAGCAAAAATATGTTTTTGAGGCACTGGAAAGACTGCTTAGAATTTAGGAGCAACTAACTGCTATTTGATAGGAGCTTTATTCTGAGCACTAACATGGTGACTAATCACTACCTGTAACTTCAAGGAGGCTTGATGTTCTTTTGACAAGGAGACACCAAATTATCATCAATTAACTTTGCAAGAGGATGAAGGGAAAAAAGTTCTCATGGGTCCTCAGAGGATGAAGTATTGATGCACACCCCCACACACACCTGTGTCCTCGGCAGTTGCCGAGGAAGCCCCTTATTTATGTATTGCTTTCTTTATTCATTGAAGGTATTGGGACTGATTCAACTAATGCTCTTGCTTTCTCTGGAGTGCAAAGCAAAGGACTATCACAGGTGCACATTCATACAACTGATAGCTCCCTGGTCACACTTGTTCCTAAGCTCTGCTTTCCAACATTCATGTGCAGAGTCATTATGAGTGAAAGCCTTGTTTTTGCTTCTTATAAGCAAACGTCTTTTCTGGTTTTCTGTCCAGTACCTTATAAAGTCTCAACGAATTGAAACTGGCTTCCAGATAAACTGGTTTGAACTTCTTAACATTGTTGATAACATGAAAATTTTCAGCTTCAGGATCATTCACAGTGACAGGAATTGTTCCCAATTGTTTCATCTTGATCAATAAGTGCCAAAATTCCAAGAATCTTCTCATGGATCACATTTCCATGGGATTGAACCTGAGAGCCTATTTTACAAACATCAATGGGATCATTGTCTCCACAGTAGTTTATGTTCTTTTCCTTTTCATGTGGATCTTCCTAGGTCTGAGGGAGGGACCCATAATTCCATATATAGCTCTTATGAGGGAACTTTCCTTTCTTTACATCTTGCTTAATGGGATTCAGTAGCTCCTCAGAACATCTACATTTTGGCATTTGTCTACTGAGATACTTCCACAGCTATATTAAGCAAATTTTAAGTGTCATCAATTCATAATTTTTGTCTAGGAATACTATTTTTAGTGTCCATCTTAAGAGAAATTTCATGGAAGTGGAAAATGTATTGACCAGTTACTTCCTTGAAGAACAGTTGGTAGTCCTGCTTGTGAGTATGTCTGTGCTTCTCCATGTGGTACAGGGACATGACATGATTTTACTTCTTACCTTATAGCTACATAGGGTAAATACATGCAAGTCTAAATACATGCATGACTAAATACATACAATAAATTACATCTTCTTGAAAATTTGTGAGGTGTGGTTATGACTTATTCCGTTTATTACATTGGCATCATATACACTATTTTAACATGTAACAGGCATATATAGCACCTACTGGGCACTTCAGAGAGATTACTGCTTGTTTTTACAGGCATTAAACTGGTATAATGTGAAGGTCACACTGTGAAGCACCCAGAGATTAATGGGCTTTTGTTCTTTTCTGAAATTACTTAACAAAGCAGTAAATGAGGAAGCAGGAGCAGTTTACTAGGTCAGCTTTTTTTTATTGAATATTCAATTGTGCCAAAGGTTCAGATAATAATGCATTCTTAAAAGGAAGGGTGCTTTAAGTTCTTGTAACATTACAAAGGAGCATAAATACTAAACATCGTTTGGTAGACTTCTTTTATTTTTCAACAAGAACCTAGAAGTGTCATATGCATAGAATGAAGCTACTTTACTTCCATGATCCATCTGTCCTTGAAATTTGTACGTTTTCTTGTTTGTTGGAGACTCTATGTGTTATTAGCAGGACAATAGTAGTACCAGTACTTGCTATCACTGAACATCATAGATATTTGTACAGAAGACTTTTTTTGTTGCTTTTACTATTGTTTGTACACTGTATATTTCCCATTTATAGACCTAGTCTTCTTTGTGTAATTTTTTTCAACATAAAAATTTAACTTAAGCATACAAACACAAAAGTAAACATATTTAGCCAGGCAGTGGTGGTGCACACCTTAAATCCCAGCCCTCAGCAGGCAGAGTCAGGTAGATTTTTGAGTTTGAGGCCAGCCTGGTCTACAAAGTGAGTTCCAGGACAGCCAGGGCTACATAGAGAAACCTGTCTCGAAAAAACAACAACAACAACAACAAAAAATAAAACAAAACAAAAAAAGTAAGCATATTTATAGATACTAGATGCTGTCAGAAATGTGTGTGTGTGTGTGTGTGTGTGTGTGTGTGTGTGTATTGTCCTTGTTTTGGGGGTTCCTTAGATCCCCTTCCTTATTCAGGAGATGCTGCCATTCTTTCCAACAAATTGTGCTTAATGCTAATGGTTTCAACAGAGCAGTCATTTAACCTTTCATTTGCCCTCAATCATGGCTTTGAGTAGAAGAGAGCTACAATGTCATTTCTCTGTGATTTTCTAGGTCTTTCCATTTCCCTGCCATACTTTCATTTTGTAGTCATCATAATGTAATTATATTCAGGGTGCTGAATCTTTTATAAAGTATAATATGAAATGGAGAGCTGAAAGCATTGAGACCCATTTAAGATAAATTCATTTCCATCTTATCTATATTTTACTTCTTTGATTTTTTGATTGGGTATCTTATTGCTTAACATCCAAACACATGCCTCCCAGGAATTCTCTCAAGGAAGACCAATTTTGGATGCACAACTTCATTAAGCTTCACTAAAAGCTTATTATTAGACACACACAATTTCTTTAGTAAAACTTAATTTCTTAAAAGAAGAGAATTTCTCTTATGAAAAATAATGCTGGCAAATTAGAACCAAAAATTTGAATCATTAGTAACACAGTATCCATTCTTCAGAAATCTATCAGAGAGAATAGAGCAAAACAACCTTGTTTACACAGCTCAGTCTATATTGTAATGGCATAAAACAGTGCACTTTTGGAAAAGACACCTTGTTCCCAGCAGTCTCCTTAGAAGTCATGTATCATTCAACTAAGGAGCCATTGAGCTGTTTTCTTGCTTCAGAGAATTGATACACTTGCATTTCTCCCAAGGTAGGTCACTTAGTCTTGTACTGTTTGATGTTACTTTGGTTTTCCAATGGAGCCCATAAAAGAGATTGATTCCCTACTTTGGTCATTTTTGCTTCCCTTGCCATATGTAGGACTGTGGAACACAAGTTCTTTCCTTGGTGACTAGTCTGATCTATTGCTTGTTGCAGGGCTCTAGAGACAGAAAATTGAATTGCTCCCATAGCAAGCACCCTGCAATTACTCAGGCTGTAACTACTACATAGGCCTAACAAACTGCATTGCTCCCCAGGTGGCTTGTTTTTGCCTCACTCTTTCTACTATTAGGCATTCCCTGCTCCAGGGAACTGAAAGTCAGAGCATAAACCTCTACAGAGTCATCTGATCCTTAACAAGCTAATTCAAATGATATCTAGAGAAATGATTACCCAATGCCCCTGCAATTCCATCTAAAATAAATCATATCAATGCCAATTAATGTGTGCTGAACATCTCAGAAAAATTAGTCAATGTTTAGTCAAACAGACATTTAATAAAGAAGTCTATTTTCAGTTTATAAACATTTTGAAATGAAGAAAAAACAGGTAAGTATATAAACTTTTGAATAACAAGATTTAGTATATTTTAAATTAGATTCCCCTATTTCTTTATAATTCTATAATAATCTCTCTGATACTTCTGCTGTATTTTGGATTTAATAAACAATCATAATTATAATCAATAATAAATTCAAGTTGTTATTTTTGTAAAATAACCCAGTTAAGGAAAAAATAATCTTTTTTGTAAAAAGAAAGGTTTTTTTATTTCTAAATATATCATACAGTATATTGAGCAGATTGAAGTTAGGACTTTAAATTAAGATATCATACAGTTTAACTTGTGTCAATTAGTAAAAGAAACTATAATATTAACTGTGTCCAGGAAAGTACCATAAAATAAAATCCATATAAATGTGTGTCTTCTTGTGTAAAGATATGTATTCAAGAAAATATATCAACTTTTTCATTAGTCAATTGCCAAAAATCAAAACATAAGTTTTCTTTATATTCTTACTGTTTTTTTATTCAGAATTCGACTTTTGTCAAAATTTTTTGAAATACATTCATCCAAATTTGCAATGCTTGTTGCATTTATTAGTCTCCCAATAAGATGTAATTATTGAGAAAATTAAGAACAACATAACATGGTAACATTTGAGAAAAATGGAAAAATATTACATCACTTTATTTAGTTTAGCAAATAAGTTATTAATTTACTCATGAAGAAGTGTTTCATTAAGACTTATATTTAGTTATCGAGGAAATATAAATAATTTCATAACAATTAAAATTATTTAAGGCAAAGATAAATTAGCATTGTTTGTTATTCATATATAAAAACTAAGAAAAATAAAAAAGATTGGTAACACTTTGGAGGTGGCATAAAAAATCACATTAAATTAATCAACTGTGCAATAAAAAAGGTTAATAATTATGTCAGAAAAAGGTTTTCAGTGTGGCTTTTTCATAAACTCAGAACTAATGTGTCTGCTTCATAATGAACAACAGTGAAGGGCATTCCCCTGTAGTGGTCTCTTGCTCTTAACTTCATCTAGATGTTTCACAGGGATTTTATGTTCCCTGAAAACTTCCGGATGGCCACAGACTGCTTCTGACACAAAGTCAGAGCCATCTTATTTTAATTGCTACATTCTTCTTCGGGAGACTTAAATGATAGAAATTGTGACCTTTTAGCTTCACTTGGAAATCTGTACTTATCTAAAAATGAGACATTATTTTCTGTTAAGAGCCAATGAGTAGAAACAATTTGAAACAAATAACAGTAAATTTTTTAGCTCATTAAAAGCTCTACATCTTTCTGTGTGGAGGACAAGATGTGCTGGTTTAGTTGTTTTGTTTTTTCCTCAAAAAGTGACCTTTGATTCCCCAGCATCTTAATTATAATCTCCAATGCGTACTAATGGTCAAATTGTTTCTATTACGTTTTATAAATATGACAATTCATCTATTATTTTTAAACTAATTTCTTTTTTAAATTTTTATTTGTTTATTTTTTTGATACTTTATATTTCAAATGTTTTCCCCTTTCCAGGTCTCCCCTTTGGAAACCCCCTATCTCATTCCCCCCTTCCCCTGCCTCTATGAAGTTATTCCCCTACCCACCCACCCAATCCTGTCTTCCCTCCCTGGCATTCTCCTCTACAGGGGCATTTAACACACTCAGGCCCAAGGGCCTCTCCTCCCACTGATGTCCAACAAGGTCCTCCTCTGCCACATATGTGGCCAGCACCATGAGTCCCTCCATGTGTATTCTTTGGTTGGTGGTCCAGTCTCCTGGAGCACTGGGGGTCAGGCCAGTTGACACTGTTGCTCCCTCCATGGGGCTGCAAACTGCCTTAGCTCCTTCAGTTCCTTCTCCAATTCCTCCATCTGGGAACCCACGCTCAGTCCAAAGGTTACTGTGGATTGAATCTTGGGTATTCCAAACTTTTGGGCTAATATCCACTTATCAGTGAGTACACACCATGTTTGTTCTTTTGGGACTGAGTTACCTCACTTAGAATGATATTTTCAAGTTCCATCCATTTGCCTGCGAATTTCATGAAGTGATTATTTTTAATGGCTGAGTAGTATTTCATTGTGTAAATGTACCACATTTTCTGTATCCATTCCTCTGTTGAGGGAAATCTGGGTTGCTTCCAGCTTCTGGCTATTATAAATATGACTGCTATGAACATAGTGGAACATGTGTCTTTATTACACGTTGGCATGGATGTTTTCATTTTGAGGTGAACATCAATAGATAACAAACATCTGAAGTTTAGTTTTACATGTCATAACTTGCTCCCACTGAGATGTTAAATAAAAATGGTATGTGCCAAAGTACTCAGTCAACAGAGAAATTAACCTACTGTCAAAGAAATATGTGCTAAGTTAGATATGACTTCCATAAGCCCCTCTGTTTAAATGCTTGATTCCCAGTTCATAGAACTGTTTGGGAATGTTTAGGACTATAGGATTGCTAGAGGAGGTATCACTCTGATGTTTCAAATGATCTTTGCCATTTCCCATATGTTCTTTGCCTTGTAATTGCAGTTTTGAGATGTGAGCTCTGAGTTATTCCTGTAGTCATGCCTTCTGTCTGCCATCATGGAATCTATCTCTATAAATAAGTTTAATTAAATATTTTTTTTATAAGTTGCCTTGGTCTTATTTGTCTTATCATACCTTGGTCATCAGGCTTGTAACAGCAACAGAAAAGTAATTAATAGAACAAGATGTCTTTCTTCTCTTGCAACATTTTTTACAGACCTATGTCACCATCATAGCAAAAGAAGCAGTCTGACAAAGAGTGCAGAATCTGGCATGAAACACAGTTGCTGTGACTACAAGTTCAAGACTTGTGTAGAATCAGCCTAACCCAAATGGTAGCATAGGTAGGGCAGATGAAGTTTCCCTTCTAGCTGAAGAACTTTTGAAAGTTCCGGACTGCCGGAGTAGAGAAAATCGGCTCCCTTCAGAGATGTGGCTTCTGAGAGGCAAAATGTACTAATACAACGGTACTCATATAAATGGCACTAAGTAATTTTTAAGAAGCACATGAAATTGAAGAGAAAATACTGAATGCACATCTGGAAAGTATTTTCAAAATAAAGTATAAAGGGATTTATTTTTACTTAGAGGAAAAATCAGTGGACAGGCCTACCCATTAAGGAAGGATGGAACTTTGCCATGATGAAAAAGGGCACTGCAAGCAGAGGTATAAACACAATATGTTTTCTTTATTTCTTGTTCTCTGAAGCAGTCTCTTTTGGCAAGGCCAGTTGGATTGAGAAACAGTGAAAAATCACAAAGTTTTAAGATGCAACTACAAATAATTTTCCAAAAATGACACAGGAATACAGGTATAATTCAGTGATTGAATACTCACCTTTCCTATAGGTTGAAGGGTCTATCTCAACTCAGCAAATGAAAAGAGAATAAATGTATTTAAAATCTGTTTTTCTTAACCTGTGTCCCAGTTGTTTTTGCTAGCATTCTTATACCCTCTAGAGGTCTATAACACATATAATACAGTACAAGTATTTCATAATAAGAATGAAGTAGGAGACAAAACTGACATATCCCTATTGTTTACAACCTGGCAACTCAAAAAGCACACACTTGTAGTCTGGTAATAAGGGACAAAGCATATGTTCAGCATCTGGGATACAGTGAAGCCAGCTGCAAGATGGATATAAATAAACAGAAGACCCAATTTGGGATGTTCTTGATATGACTTGGGAAAGGGAGACTCATGACAGAAGGAGCAATAGTAGTAGGCAGACAAAAAATGTGAGGAATCGTTTAGTTCAAAAATGCCTCAAGCACCAGGAAGAAATAGGGATTAGATGATTCTTTAGATTTCCTAAGTGAGAGAAAAAGTTGGAAATGAGTCACCCAGGGGAGGTATGAGGATTGGCAGGAGCTTTCCCAGATGACGAAGTCTGCAAAGTAGAAGGACAACTGACTTGTCTGCCTAGCATCCTTGCCAGCAGAGGATATAATTCTCTCATTCATGAAGAGGAGTTTTAAAATGGGAAGATTTTCATTTCAAGTATTTCTGTTATTAATTTTTCCTTTCTCCATGCCTTCCAATTCATTTTTATATTACCTGTGAGAAAACTACATATGTATTTCTGAACCTCCAAGGGCCCCCAAACAAATGTTGTATCAAATTTTACTAAAATTCTACTGTCTCATTCTGTTTGCCTACTGTCTTATCAAAATATGTTATTTCAGTGTCCTTCCTGCAAAATGACATTTCTATATGTAAGATTATTTTCTTCATCATAAAGAGAGAATACATATTTTTTGGTATGCTTAACCTGACTTAAATATTGTTTTACACACACACACACATACACACAGACATATATATTATAATTCAAATTATCACACAGTAACTGATAATCTGAATAACTGATATATTCTTATGTATCATTTAAAAATAATAAACAAATTTTAGTGTTTCTTCTCAATATTTATAAAATAGGAAGGTCACTCCTAGGCTCTCAATCTCTGCACGTACTCTTCCTGTTATCTCACAATTCTTTATCCTTCTCTTGTTCCAAAATCAGTTGCCTCTGTCATGTATTTATTCCATGTTCCCTTGTTCATTTTTTCTTTTTTCTACATCCAGTGTATTCTATGTCACCTTATGAATTACATGAAAGTAGATATGCACAGAATACATCCTAAGTGATAGCAAATGAAAACTGAGGAGGGCAGGCTGTCTCTTTTGCTTTTTGCTATGGATTTATCAGGCAATTGGGTTATTAAAAATATTTAAAATTATATAATAGTTATCTGAGAGAGTTGATCATTTTAAATCTATAATATATTATAGTTTTACATATTTCTGAGGTCTTGGGTCATGTATATTTTCCTCTCTTATAAATATACATTGACCTATTTACTTGCACAATTCTTAGGACTACTAATATTTGAAAGCATTTTAAATGGTGAAACATAGCTTTGTGTTCTATTTTTTAAAAATCTTTAATATATTAGCCATTGATTTTTATATAGAATCTCTAAATATAAACTCAGATAATGTTATAATGTTAAGAGGATTCAAAAGTGGGCAGGAGAATGAAAAAAGGGGGGCATTTTTGGAGGAAATAAAAGATTCATCTTGAAATTGTTTACTCATGAAATAGAATCTTGTCAGTGTTACAGCCAGTGTTACATTGTATTTCAGTAATATGTGAACTATAGACAACAAATGGGGGGCAATGATTTTTTTTTTGGAAACAGCCATTGTGTTAGTTTTACGTCAGTAAGTTGTTTGTTTGTTTGTTTTTATTTTGTTGTTGTTGTTGTTGTTGTTTTGGGTTTTCGAGACAGGGTTTCTCTGTGTAGCCCTTGTTGTCCTGGAACTCACTCTGTAGACCAGGCTGGCCTCGAACACAGAAATCTGCCTCCCGAGTGCTGGGATTAAAGCCGTGCACCACCACTGCCCGGCTACGGGTAAGTTTTATGGTTTATGGCACAAGGTACAGTAATATGAAAAAACGAACCCCCAATTGAGAAAATTCCTCTGGTTAAGATTAACCTGGAAAATCTGTCATGCACTTCTTTCTTTCTTTCTTTGTTTCTTTGTTTCTTTCTTTCTTTCTTTGATTATTATTTTTTTTTTCTTTTTCTTTACACTCCAGATTTTATTCCCCTCCTGGTTCACCCTCCGACTGTTCCACATCCCATACCTCCTCCTGCCCCCTTATTTCCACAAGGATATTCCCAAAGTCCCCCACCCCACAAGACCTCTAAACTCACTGGGGCCTCCAGTCTCGAGCGTAAGGTGCATCTTCTGTGACTGAACCCAGACCCATCCGTCCTCTGCTGCTTATGTGTTAGAGGCCTCATCAGCTTGTGTGTGCTACCTGGTTAATGGTGAAGTGTCTGAGAGATCTCGAGGATCCAGGTTAATTGAGACTGCTGGTCTTCCTACAGGGTTGTCCTCCTCCTCATCTTCTTCCAACCTCTCCCTCATTCAACCACAGGGGTCAGCAGCTTCTGTCCATTGGTTGGGTATAAATATCTGCATCTGACTCTTTCAGCTGCTGTTGGGTCTTTCAGAGGGCAGTCATGAAAGGCCCCATTTTGTGAGCACACCATAGCCTCAATAATAGTGTCAGTCCTTGAGGCCTCTCCTTGAGCTGGATCCCACTTTGGGTCTGTCACTGGACCTTCGTTTTTGTCAGGTGTTTTCTTGATTAATGCTCGATGTGAGAGAACCATTCCACCATGGTTGGTACCAATCTTGAACAGGTAGTCCTGTGTTGGATAAAAAGAGATGCTGAACAAACCATGAGGATCAATACTCCATAGTTCCTGCCTTGAATTGAACTGAAATAAACCCTTTCCTTCCAAGGTTGTTTTTGGTTATATTGTTTTGTCATAGCATTGGAAACCCTAACAATGTCAACCTTAAAAGGTTGTAAATACAGATTCTGTACTAGAATAACTTTGCATATTTCATAGTTAAAGTCTCATGAGAAAATACAGAAAGGGTTCTTTTTTTATAGATGTTTATTTTAAAGAAATTTATATGTATGAGTATTTTGCCTGGATGTTTGTCTGTATGTTATGTGTTAAAGACCAGAAGAAAACATCAGATACCTTGGAACTAGAGTTACAGATTTACAATGTGTCATGTAGATGGGAATAGAACCTGCATCTTCAGGAAAAGCAGCCTGTTCTCTTAATCACTGGGCCACCTCTCTAGACCGATTATTTCTTAATTAAAGTTATAGTGCACAAATTAAATCTGGTCATACATAGCTTATTTTATATTTTCTAAATAGTAAAATTACTGTCATGCCCACAAGACTATATCAGATTCTTCATTTCTACTACCCTTTGAATGGTCTGTTAAATTTATTATTTCATGTATATCTTTTAGTTCTGTACAGTAACATGCTGTATGAGTGAATACACTTTTGAACAGGTAAACTCAAATATCATCTACTCCATGCTCATGCTTGGGTTTAATATTATAATTATGTCATTTTATTTCTAGTTTATTTTTTACATAAGTTTATTTTGTAATGGATACTCATATTAATACAAAAATGAGAGAGTAATATCATCTATAAAGGAATAGAGAAAATACAACAAAATTCAGGTTTAAAAAATAGTCAAAATTTTCCTAGCCTCTTGCCACTTGAAGTCATATCGAAGTCTGCTACATTGCAATGTCTGAATATGGTATATGTGTTGTTGTTGTCCTAAATATTGGATGTACAACTAAAATTTCTCATCTCATACGCAATATTTTCTCTCCTCATAATGTTCATGAAACCTTCTAAGCATGTCCTATGGGGAACTATTTGAGATTTTTTTTTCCCCTTTTGCCTGACTTCAAAGAGAAAACAAGATAGGTCTGTATAAATGAGAAAGACATGGAAACTTTGGTGTACTCTCAGATTTTCAGTCTTATTTGTAACCACACATTTTGCCAGGAAATGTTTTTGTTTGTTTGTTTGTTTGTTTATTCATGTCCTTTATGAATGGACATCCTGCTTTAACTGAATATGGCCAATGAAATACAACAGATATGACATTATTCTGGCTATGAGCCAAGACCTTTAGAAGCCTCAGTTGTTCCTGTTTTCCCTGCTGAGCTCTTCAAATTCCACTGGAAGATGAGATATGCAGTACAGTTTGAGTGCTCCCAGTATTTCCAGAGGATACTTACAAATAATTCTTATCTGTCAAGAGTCTACGTCTTTTCCATTAACAGCCAAACTTAGTAAATTATCCATAAACTATAACTGAAATACTACCTTACATATCCATGCACAAGATTTGCGAGTGGTGTACAATACTGTTGTTACAATAAAAACTTCCTCAATAATATAAGAAAAATTAGATTATCCATTGCCATTCCTTAGGGACATCTTTAAATAATGCATTTTAATTTTAATGAGCAAGAAAACAAAACAGTATCAAAGAATAGCATAAAATCAGTGTTTATTCTCCAAAAAAATTATAGAATTTATTACTTCTGCAAATTACATAAAATATTAATACTTTAAATAACCATAGTAAGTCATAATTTGGTGATTTGTATTTTAGACCTTACACATAAGTCAAAATAGTAATTGATAATCTAGAAACATGCATGCAATTTTATACCATTGTGTGTCTGATTATATGTGTTTATTTATGTTGTGTGTATTGTGGAGAGTTCATGCATGTATAAGTGTATATTATACTTATATATTATATGTGTGCATATATGTATATACATATTGGTTTATATTTATATGAAGGTCCAGAAGAGAGTTGCAATAAATCATTTTTATATATTAGTGTCATAGAAAATTTTATATACTGTAAGATGCAAATACTGTCAACTAATTTTGTAACAGTAATGGCTTTTAATAAAGTTGCATGATTGAATCTGCCTGCCAGTAAAAAAAGAAGAAGAAGAAGAAGAAAGACAAAGAAAAGAAACAAGGAAGCAGAATATTAGCTATTAAAATGAGCAACTCAGCAAAATCAATGCTAAGGTACTCAGAAAAGAAATAGAACATGTACAGATAAAATGGAGTCGCATATAAACAAACTAGCATATGAAAAATTTCAATGCATTTTAAGTGCTGAATATTTTATAAATGAAACTGAGACTGAAAACTGTAACAAGGCTGCAAGCATGTGTTATTCATGCTCTCAGGTTTCACAGTGTATCAATAATGGCTGCCTCCTCAACAGAAAAAAAAAAACAAAAAACATTGTTTTAGGTTGATTAAGTCACAGTTGTGGTAATGACAATGTGACTTAAATTGTGGGCCCTAGGTACATTAGGCTGGATTTGAAGCATGGCTATTCCATTTATAAACTATGTGATTTGGTAGCATTTTGCTCAATTTCTTTGCTTCTGCTTTATTTAATTAAAATAAAATTATGTCAGTGTACCTCCTCCTCCTTTCTACTGTCTGCCTCCCACCTTCTAAATTTATAGATTCTCTTTATTTAGCCAATCTTATTACAATTGTATAAATATAAATAAATATGTAAAATTTGCCTATCAATTTATTATACTATAAAATGGAGTTTACACTTCACTCAATCGTTGGTTGATATAAAACATACACGATATCTCTGTCTAATGCTCACTAAATACCAAAGGTTATCTTATCTTAATCTAATCATTCCTTCTTAAAAGTAGGAAATGTCTTATATTCTTTGTCTACTGATAGAATACTAAGTAACAAAGGCCTTATCTTGGGTGTTTTATAGGTTTAATGTACTTATATACCAGGAGAGCTGAACACAATGTTGGAACATTTATGTGTGTTTTAGGAAATCTCTCAAATTGCTTGAGAATCCTCTTGACAATTTTTGATGTATTGGTAAAGGTTTCCTTTGTTTATATTTCTCAGAAAGATTCTAGTTATAATACTTATACATTATAACAGAGTTTGGACTAGAGTGGGTTGGTAGAAGATTTGGAGAAACTTAGGGGAGAAAAGGAAAATGACCAAAATATTTTAATTTAAAAGATGTTTAAAATATAAAAATATAACAATAAAAAATTTGAATGACAAGAAAAGAGGAAATAGTAAGGGAAAAATAACAAGTCTTATTATTTTCTATACTTTGGAAAGGTTCTTCTGAAGGGGTTTGCAACCTCATAGGAAAAACAACAATATAAACCAACCAGACCCTCCAGAGCTCCAAGGGACTAAACTACCAACCATACACATGGAGGAATTCATGACTCCAACTGAATATATAGCAAAGGATGGCCTTGTCTGTTATCAGTGAGAGGAGAGGTCCTTAGTCCTGTGAAAGCCCAATGCCCAAGTGTAGGGGATTGCCAGGGCAAGCAGGCAGGAGTGGGTAAGTTGGTGGGGAATCACCCTCATAGAAGCATGAGGAGGGGAGATTGGATAGAGAGTTTCCAGTGGGAGAGGGAAACCAGGAAAAGAGATAACATTTGAAATATAAACAAACAAAATATCAAAAAAAAGAAGAAAAAAAAGAAAAAAGAAGAAAGAAAGAAAGGAAGAAAGAAAGAAAGAAAGAAAGAAAGAAAGAAAGAAAGAAAGAAAGAAAGAAAGACGTCTTCAACCATAAGGCTTTCTCAGGTCACTTTTATATTTTTGTAAAAAAATTATAATTGCTTCATTTCTCCCCTTCCCTTTCCTCCTTCCAGTTTTTCTCATGCACATTCACATATAGTTTATATAAAATTTTTCAGTCAGAACAGATGGTACCCTCTGCAAGAGCTATAGATTATCTAACCAAACCCAACAGCACACAGAAGAATCCTATCATTTATGTTGTTGTCAGGATGGTTTAGAGATTCCCAAAACATTATATGCTGTTGGCCCTTGGTTGTCTTCCAGAGGTGAAAAGTAAGTCCCTGTTGCTGAAGACACAAAGCATTTCAGACATAGGACCAGAAGAACTGAACTATATAAACAACTAAAAGCCTTCTCCCTGAGTACTAGCTTTCATGGTATCAAATGTTGCCATGCAAGCTTCCAAAGAAAGAAAGAAACTAATAGTCTTATCCATTTATGGCACATATGTGCCAAGAAGAGCATGGCACAATAACTCTATGTATACAGTAGTGACACAAATACCTTGACCATAATCAATAGCATTCTAATTGGACCTAAGAACCTCTCAACAAAAGGAAAACCATCTGCTGTACTAGAAACTTAGCCACCTTCCTGGGGTTAGTAAAGCTAGGGATCTTGCAGAAAAACCTGAAATCTCATTTTTAATTAACTAGCCGAAACGCTAATTAAATTCTAAATACTTATCCTTATACCCATAGATATGTGTAGTTGTCACCCAATCTCAGTGATATTTTATTTTTTACAAAAGATGGAGATTATTTCTGGAAAACACAATCAAAATATAGGAGATTTCATGGTGTCTGATCTAAAATGTCTAGTCTTTATAGCAAAATAGCTCCTAGAGTGAAAACATGCATTAAAAACACTTCACAGTCCTAAATTTCTCTGAATTTATTCTCTCCAAGTATTTATAAAACTCATAATATTTAGAAAGAATAGTGCCTTGTCTGCCAAGATAGATTGTCCCTGTATTGTTTCTGCAGGGCCTTCAGCAGTCTTGAAGTGAGGTATGTGTTTCAGATCCATTCTGAAATTATTAATGGTACTGGCTAAGACCCGACTCAATCACAGAGGAGTACAAGTCTTTTACAAGGACTGGTAAGAGATTACCTGTGCAAACTTTCATCAGTGTGAAAGAACTTTTCAATTCTCTTTGAATCTGAAGTCCTCACATTAACTGCCAAGGCAATGTCCTCTGCTAACACGCCCTGCTCCATAGCAGGTAGGCTCTTGGGAAGGGTAGTGTAATTATTTCCGTAGTTGCCTAATTGATCTAGTTCCTGGATCACAGTCTGTGGACCTTTATCATGGTAGAAAAGGCTATGAAAATCTGTTTGGCACTAGGTGTCATCATGGTACCCCTCATGTTGACTTTAATATCTTAAGAATACTATTTATTATTAAATTTCTCTTCAAATTAGAAATTGTAAGACAAGAAGTTCCCCTTTGCCTTCTTCAATATAGTCCTTCTTATTGCACAAAAACCTGGTATTGTGTTTTCACAACCAGCTCTCCAGCATCTCATAGCTTACATTTTAAAGTTCAGGAAACTGCATGGAGAACCTTTTCACAAAAATGAGAGAGAGAGAGAGAGAGAGTTGGTTGTATGGACAAATTTTTCCAGCTGAGGAGGTTATAAAAGAGAGTTTTAAAAGAAGTCAAACAGAGGACAGGTGGATTACTTGAAATTTTCTTTGTGATTCAACTTACCAAACTCCAGTTTAAGGGCTTCCTATCTTTATAAACCTTGAGTGAGCTTTATGGCATTCTGTTAATCATTGAAACTACTGGGAAACAATTGAAAAGTACCACCTCTATCTTTCTCTTTCTAATACTCTCCCCTTACTCCCTTTTCTCATTAATGTATATGTGTGTGCTTGTGCTCCTGTGTGTTCATGCGCATACACACGAACATATACACACTGACAAAATACACTCGAACACATACAAGATAAATAAACAATGAAAATATTAGAAAGGAGATATCTACATATTTGTAAATGTTTAATTTTTGTGGTTTATTTTAGAGTATTTTGCTATTATACACACACACAGTAACCCTTTCGTCAGGGATAGATTTTACACCTCACTTTTAGTTTAAAAGAAGACTATGCAACTATGTCCATCTGCAATCCCTACCGTAGCTCTTCATCTAAAATATCTAAGTCTGGATTACAGAGCATAATTCAATAGCAAAGTAGAACACAAGATCATGAAAGCCGAAAAAAATGAAAGCACTTTTCTTAACTTCATACTAATTTACTAAATCCCTTTTATTTGTCACACATAAATGTGGTTTTGTTTAATTGGAGAAAAGTACTTCACACCCTGCATTAATATATTTTAGGGCAAAGAATGTAGGATTGACATGTTTAATAGATTTAATTGTCCACAATACTTACCACATTTGATCTCAATCATTCCTCTATTATACAAATTTGACAAAACCATTCCCATTTTTATTTTAGGTGCACATTAAAACATGCCGCAAATATAATTCTTAGAAAATTAAAAATATGTTCATAACATTACATCTCAATGGAAAGGAAGAGTAAACACTGATACATTATTGCAATGACACTTCATTCTTTCTTCAATTTTTCAGCACATTATTTACATTTCTTCATTAAATCACATGTTTCAGTCCAACTTCAGAGTCAATCTTAGAGTCCACTGCATTTGCAGATCTAAAGGTGCTATTAAAGCACATACATTCCTGTGAGCTATCATTAGGTTTGCTAAGCCTTATTAGAAGATACAATACCTCTAATAATGCATAGTTTGTTTGTGATTGCTGAACATCACAGGAATTCAGGTGATGAGGGAAAAGGTTAGTAGGAGATATCCAGACAAACACAACATTGTGGGCCTCAAAAAGGCTGGCAGTGTACAGACTTTCAGGATTTAAAGGATTTTTTAAAATTATATATAATATATATATTATAGATATATATATATTAAAAGAAGTAGAGAAAAACATATATGAAAAGTTGAAATGATTTGCCAATATTAACTAAGACTTCTGAGAATTAATCACTATACTACCAATGACATGCTTGGTTCAATTCATCATACTAGGATGGGTGAGCTGCTAAGAGACTCATTGTCTACCAAATATTCGAGACTCATATCTTTTGAAAAAAATTTTTCATAAAATAAGCTTCTCTAGAAAACTCACTGATGTGTAATAGCATTTTCTTTTGATCTTTAATTCATTTCTTTTACTTTCTTCTGAGCTGATTTAAAGTAGAACTTTGATAGTTAGTTACAAGTGGTTTGAACTGACTTCTCATTACCTAATTTTACAGTCTCTGGAGCATCTGTTCCTATGTAAGGATGAGTTTAAGTAGATAGAGATGTTGACAAGTTTGATCAGCTTTAATAAGATAACTACCATGTGAATTGTGACTAGAGATGCTTTATGTTTTATTTCTAATATTACTATAGGAAAATTTAAAAAATCGAGATTGTTAGTCTGAATTAGCATAGATGAATATTTCATAGTTAAAGCCAAAACCTATATCTACCATATAATTAGAGATTTATATTCCTACTAAGATTTAAAATATTACAGAATTAGTCATTGTGGTCAAAACTCATAACCCAGTCCTTAAGGACAAGAGACAAAAAGATCAAAAGGAGTTAGGACCTTGGCTACATTTTGTAGAAAGACAAACAAACAAAAACAGCAAAGGTGACTTACAAAACTTATCTTATTTCAAATTTTTTTCTGTAAGTGTTTGTTGTAGAAGACCTATGACAGATATTTAATACTTGTAGCAGTATCAAATTAAGTTACTAAATTGTTTCTCCCAGAGGAGACATTCCTCCTACCTGCCCCAATGTTCTGAGTTTCTGAATGAAAGACACATACACCCAGCATTTATATATTTATATGTGTTAAACAGCTCAATGGGTGGGCCTCTTCATAACCTCCACATGACTAATCCACCCCTTTCTGATATTCCCAAGTTATTACTTACTAAAATCTATATTCCATCTTTGCTGCCCTAGACCCAATTGGGGGCCCTCTTTGGACGTGTTCCCCTGACTCCTAAATGGCAGCCTAACTCTCTGTCCTGCACCTCTTAAAAGTAGTGTCTTTCCTCTCCTTATTCCAGTATGGTGGGTCTTTCTTTCCTCTCCATCCTCGGTCCCTTGCCTGGTGTCACCTACACCCGCATAGGAGACAAACTAGAACTAGTCTGGACGAGGGCCTGCAGATTGAAAAGACACTCGGGTCATCTGGGAATCCTAAAAACCCTGCCTTTGTCTCTCTACCCAGCCATTGCACACTGGCAATATTATTTCTCAATCAAACAAACTGGGGGCAGGGTTCCCTCTGTGTCTTGTGTGTCTTATATGTGGATGTGCAGATTCCCTGACATTTTGGAACCCAGATTAACATAATACGAGCAGCATTTGGCCAAACCCACAACAAATATGGTTTTATATATTTTATCATGTATAGCATACAAATAGGTAATTTTAGCAAAACTGTAATATTGAACTTCATTGTGAATTAAGGATTTGTTTAGTCATTGTATTAAAAGGTTTTGCTGACTGCCCTAATTTTGGCATTTTTAACCTATTATTTTTTAATAGATAACTATTGTCTCATTAAATATCATTTTGAATAAAACTACATTTAAATAAATATATATGTAATGTAGTTTGATATGCCACTCACATATAGAATTCTCTTAATAGAAAAATTAAAATATAACTTTTATTAATATACTGCAAGCTGAGAAATGCAGTTTAATAAGACAGTGGCTTAACTTCTCTTTGGCAAAAAGGTGGCACACTGCAATAATATATGTATACCTTTGAATTAGAAAAAAGATGTGACTCACTAAGTACTATAGATAATAACTCTATAAAGCACATGAAACATTTCTATCCCACTAAACCAACATCATCCTAAATAGTGCTTTATTTGTCCATACTTATGAAACATAACCTTTATTTGATATATGTCTTTTTGCCAGCATGTAGTCAGGATTCTTACCTTTCTTCAGTCTTGGTCATTTCATTGTCTCCTTCCTCATTTTCAAAGCCAGTAAGTGACCACATTTCCTATTTCTATCTCCATGGATCTTTAAGCTGAGTCCAAACCTTTGTCAGTTATGTTCATAGTATTTACCTTACAATCAGTTCAGGAGTACCCAAATGCTTCTGTGTATGTATCCAGGGTTTTAAGTGGATCCTGATATGTGATTCCTCTCTTAAGCTGAAACTTTCTCACTGGATCTCATGTTCTCACTAGGCTTTAATAGAGTCACAGCTATATCTCTGGTTATAAAAGGAGAGAGATTTTAGCTAATTCTTAAGATTGATATTTTGGTTGATGCCATATCTTCCCTGACTTACTTGTGTTTTAGACCATCTCATTATCAGATTGTCCAGTCACTCTTTAATACATTGTCAGTGAATGTCAGATCTTTGTCTACGCATGAGTGAATAGAGGATTTTTTTTCTTGATTGTCTTATACTCTACTCAGTTGTTTTCAATCTTCTTATTGTTGTGGCATTTTGTATACAGTTCCTCACTTTGTGGTAACCTGCAACCATAAAATAAAATTTGTTGGTACTTCAAAACTGTAATTTTGCTAATAATCAATGTCTCAGTTTCTAAGACACCAGAAATTTGTGTCTTCCAATGGTCATAACACACAGATCGAGAAAAGCTGCTCTAGAACAACTTTGAACTATTTGATTCTTTAATATTTATATGCCCTTTAAGAATATATATATATATATATATATATGTGTGTGTGTGTGTGTGTGTGTGTGTGTTTGTGTGTGTGAGTACACATATATATAAATTATATATATATGTATAATTATATGTGTACATATATAATTTTAACCCTTCTGTATTAGCAAGTATTATATTGAAAAGAATGTATCAAAGAATGAGAAATGTAAAGGAACTTAATAATTTGGGATTGAAATTCATAAAATGACAATGAAGGTTAGGGGAACCTGAGCAACTCACCCCTACCACATAAATCTTAAAAAAATATATTGTATCTGGATTTCTTATTCTCAATTTCTAAAATTAAATTTGAAAAGGTGTTTGAATGATTTCCACAAAATTCCAACAAATTTCATATTTTAAAATTAAACATAGAAACCATATGACTAAATCCAACAGTAATTTCTTCAGTGAACTCTAGGGTAAACTAGAATCTGTACAAAATCAGCAAGTTACTTATCTTGCCAAAGTATTTCAGTCTAGGATTGTATTTAATGATTATATTTTATTATGTTGGTATGGTCTCAAGGACAGGTTTAAAAATTCCTCCTGGTCCTGGCTTGTTCATCATATTATTACTAAATCACACCATCAACTTTGCACTACTCTAAAAGTTTATATTATTCGGAGTCCTTTTACTTTTCTTATTTTCTTCTATACCTCTTTTTTATATTTAAAAGCACAAACTAAGAATTACTGATTCATAGTAATACTCTGAATCCAAAACATAACTCATTGCTCATTCAGATTTCCAAGGACCTTCAAATTCATTTGCTAGAAATGTATTTTTCATCTATACCAAAAACATATTTGGTCTGTTTGTTGGGATTCTGTTAATTTGTACAAATGTCTCATCATTTAGTAAATTTGACATTTTATTTTATGATTATGTTTGCTACCTCAGTAACTTCATCCAGATCATAAGACCACTTAAATCTCAATGTCTATTCCTTTATCTTTCTAGACAAATTTAGGCTTAGACCTTCAGTATCTTTCACATATACTGTAGTAGTAAAGCCTTCCCACACTTTTAAGATGATCAACCTTTCCTCTGCTCCCAGTCTCTGGCTCTAACTCCTCTTTACTGCTGGAGCAATCCACAAATCATTTCCTGCTGGAGGCTGTTCAGATAACACTGGATATCAAACAGATTTCAAATATCTCTTGGTATTCTGCCAAGACTCTTCAAGCATCTACTGACATGTGGCCCAGTCTACTTTCTCTCATTCTCCATTTTAAAACTGTACTGTGTAGAATTCCCATTGATCAATCAGCTCTTCTATCTTTTGTAGTTCTGCTCCTGCATGGCCTTCTTCCTATTGTTTCTAAACTGTCTCCTGGCTGCTGAATTCTTATCAATTTTTTCATGATCTTACTCAACTGACATAGTTGAAAATTTTCTCTGCATTATTTCCAAGGACAATGTCCAACATTTTCTTTCTAAAGTAATTTCTTGGCTTCCATTTGTTTATTGTATGCAAAACATTGATTTACAATACATTTACCATTCATAATTAATAGTCATGGATTATTTTGCACAGAAATTTATATTCTTATAGTTGAAAATTCTCTAGAAAAGATGTGGTTCATAAAATGCTGTAGTGTCTTCTGTACTTTTATTAAACCTAGCTGTTTCCATTTGATTTTTAACTTATTGTGTAGAAATTATATGAATTTTTTATAAGAGGTATGATCACTGTTTATTTCATATCACATGAAAAATAATTGAATACATTAGGTTATAAGATAAATGATGAAAATATTACAAAATATCAAATACTACTAAAGAAATTGTGTATACATATATAAACATACACTTTTATATACTTTCTCATTAAAAGCTGACATTCCTAAATTGACATTTTTTCTTTAATTTTTTACTATTTTAAAAACTATAACATAAAAATAGGAGTCAGTATCCTTAGACTTAACAAAACATAGACTCAAGAATATGACTTCATTTTTAAAGAGCAATTTGTAGCCTTTCTACTTGTATGTCATTTTTGGAAATACCTTCGTAAATGGAATTTTACTCAGGTAAACATGAGGCTACCTATAATCATTATTATGATTGACAGCCTCTCACTGTGTATCTCAGACTAGCTCCAAGTTGTCAAATGTCCTGCGTCAGCCATCCTATACCTTGGAAGAGGGTCTTTGGGTTATCATGGGATTCTGAAAATCTGCAACCAAAAAGAATAAATATTCTTATATGAGTGAGTGTTATATTGAATATTTTACACAAATAGTACTGCTTTTGTGGTTGGGATTCAAAATGTATGGATTTAATTCATGTTTTCTTCACTTCTGTTCTCAGTTACTCCTGAATGTTAGTATAGGGATTCACTGCAGAGACAGACTTTGGTTGAATGGAGAGTGATATACTTGATATTATTGATTCAGAAAGTCCTCAAAGAACATTGGCTTCATAGAAGTGCTTAGAGCATATTTGCTAAAGGAGCTGTTGCATTTGTAAAGATGATAAATTAGCAGAAACAAATCTTTAGTAACATTCATTAAGTGATCAATGTTCCCATCTTGAAGTAATGTTGTCTGTGTTTTGAAATGTCTGCATTTTGAGTCAGCTCATTTCACCTAATAAGAAAAAATTAATTAAAATTTCCAAAGACTTTAGCTATGGTTACGTCTAGATGAGAAATGTAAATAAAGCATTCATTCTGTGTCTTATGAACAGAATAATATTGACTATTTGGAGATTCAATTATATGATATCAGGTACATTGTAAACATTATCTAAAACTTTTCACTCATTCTATAAGTTCTTTGCAAATTTTACCTAATAATATCTAATTGTATAAGTTTCTTGCAAATTTTATCTAATAGTCCCTTTTAAGATTACTTAGTTATTATTATATTACTAAATCAATCTTCACTAGAAGATCCAGTATTTCTTAACTCCTTTTATAATGTAAAAATTTAAATCTTATAGATATGATTAATTTACCACATTTATATAAATTATTTTGGTATGTTTTCTTTTGCTTAACTATTTTTTTTTAAGAAAAAGGAAATTGCAAAAGTGAGGACAATGATTTTGGTATGATTGTTTCATAACAGAAAGTAAAAAGATTATCAAAAGCTGGACATAATGAATACACATGCTATCCTACCAGTAGGGATATAGAGACACAAAATTAAGAAATTCAAGATCAGTCTGGACTACAGTTCAGAGTGAGACCCTTTCTGTGGGGTGTTTGAAAGGGAGAAGGAAAATGAGAGAGACCATCAGTTACAATTAACTCTCTTCCTGACATAACCTGGAATCAATTTAGAAGAAATTCATAATGAAGAATTACTTTTCTTCATTACATTTTTTTTGTCTGTAGGAATATCTGTGGGGGATTATATTGACTCTTAATTAAGACCTGCCATGAATGTGTCCAGCATCATTTTCTGGAGTGGGCCTTAAATTTTATAGGAATACAGAAAGCTAGTCGGGCATAAGCACAAGCAAGCAAGAATTCATCTATTTATCCTGTCTCTGCTCTTTACTATGGGCTTGGGGCTTTAAGGTCCATGCTTCCATTTTCCCTATAATAATGGTCCATTACTTGGGACTGTTAACACACATAAGCCTTCTCTTTACTGTGTTGCTTTTGATCAGGTTACTTTATCAAAGCAACAGATATGAAGCCAATGCTTGTATTAATTTAACTTGTTATTTAATTTTATTAATCAAAGAACTGATAAATTAAGAAATTTATTGTTTGTATACTATAGGAAATTGAAATGAATATTTAGTCAAAATCATTTTAACTTCTCAATCTAATTTATAATTTTCTTACCATAGATTCTTTCTGTAAAGCTGTTCATCTATTTAGTCACTTTTGCCCAATTATATTCTTGGACAGAAGCGATCCCTTGTGTAACCTTATAATTATTTTTTTATTAAATCTGTCTTGTTAAATTTGGCTCAGCATTTGATCCTGTCAAGATGTTGGAACATTGCTCTGTCATAATTCCTTCCAAATCCATATAGTACATATTTTTGGACTTGCCTTGAATATTCTAGTATAACCATTAAAATAACCCCATGAAGGTCTATAATGTTTTAGCAGAATCAAAATGACAAAGGTTCCTTATCAACATTTTATGATAGATAAATCTATCTAAATACACAAATACTTGTAAGAATTAGAAATGTTAAGATATGGTAAATATTCATTGTGCTTATTGACTATTTTGGCTTGGGATATTGTGAAATAGTTGTATTCAATATTTTATTCACTTCTATAAATAAAAAATAAGATCATAAAATAATGAGCTTATTAATAGTATTTAGTGAATTTGACACATTGATATTTCATGCTGGTCTGCTTCATAGAAGCCATTGAAATGGCTCAGTATGTAAAAGTGCTTTCTGCACAAGGATGAAAACTTGGATTTAATTGCTGGATTCCATATGGAGGCTGGAGAAAACTTACTCATGAGAGTTATCTGCTAACCTCTCCATGTGTGCTGTGGGAATAATTTCCCATGACTGAATTCATTATAACAATGAAAAGTATTTTTAAAGTACCAAATGACTCTATATTTCACAATAAAAATGATTATATTATTTCAAATTGATGGTTCTATCTTTTTACCTTGTGAGTAGAAAGAATTAAACTAAGAAAAGCTATTGTCTCCCAGGGCACCTCTCTACCGCTAGGCTTCTCTTGCCCATATATGTCTCTGTAAACATGCATGTATAAATAGACAGACTTATATACACAGAAATACACTCAACATTATCACTTTATATTTATTGCATTAAATATTACAAGTAAGGATAAGGTTCTATGTCTATGGGTAGAGCAGTATATATTACATAATATTAAAGTAATGTTATATTCATATTTATAAATACACCCATAAAATATAATATATTCTACTATTCATTGTCCTCAGTGCAGTGTTTGTCTTCTCTTCTCACTCATCTAGGCAATTTTATCATATGTAAGTAGTACAACTCTATCATTTCTACCTCTTTTTCTCCCCTTACATATCCTCTCATGTTTCCCCAGCTCTGTCTCAAATTTCATAATCTTTCCTGTGATTATTATTCGATACAAACATGTACATAAAACATACATTTATGTATATATGTATACACACACATATATGTATTTATTTATTTATTTATTTATAATGTTCCACTGAATGCATTTAGCATGGTCATATATATGTGCATGTTTAAGGATATCAATTTGAGATCATATGATCTATTAGAAAAATTGAATCTTGTCCTAGGAGAAAATTGATTCTTCCCCTGTCAGTCTTATTTTATCCAAGGGTAGAATCTTATAAAAATTTTCCCATCCTTGTTGACATATTGAATGGTATACTTACTTTATAGATATTATGTTTAGCTAATCACATTGTTGAGATTAGATTTGTGTGGCATTTCTGTTATGCCTAGAAGACATTGTCTTGCTTCTGGTATCCTGGTACTCTCTCTCTTAACCCTAACACCTGAAAACTTAGTGTATATGGATCAATACTTACTTGATATATAAAATATTGTAGGATATTTTATATATTTGTGAATATACTCTCTAAATGCCCCTAATAATTCCATGAATGATATTTTAACAGTTGAGTACTTTTTTAAAACATTATGATAGAGCCAGTAAATGACTATACAACCCATGAATGAAAAACAAAATGGTAATTGTTAAATATCCAGTTTTCTGTGAACAGAAAACAAAGCATAGAGTCATGATTTTGTGTTGTTTAGTGTTGCAGGGTACACACACACACACACACACACATACAAACACATCTATTATCACCAAGATTTATTTTGTATTTTGGCTACCACCAGCAGTGATGTAATAAAAATCAGGTTCATATATTTTCTTTCTTTTCCTCTGTGTACTGAGTTTTAGGTGTATGATCATACGCTGGCTCTACATTCAGATTTCATAAGTCTAGCCTGTACTCTTCCACCATAGTGATATTATTTTATGTTCTTTACATCTCAGAACACATCCATGCCAATATTTGTTACTGTTGATAATAGCTCCTCTTACAGGTGTGATGAATGGTGTGCCCTTTCATTTTACATTGTTTTTAAATAAATGGAATAACCAGGGAAGCCTTGGATGTGTCTTTCTTTCATCCGCACTAGACAGCATGAGAGGTAGCTTTCACACATCTCCTGCTTTTCAGAAGAACAGTTGGGGGCTGTTAGATTTATTAGCCTTGTTGTCATCCCCCTGCTGGGACTGAAATCTTATTACCATTAAATCTGACAGCTCTCCTACAGTGATTAAGAACAGCTTTCCCTGGATATGGCTGAATCATGTGACTTTGTAGTTTAATGGACTGGATAGGCCACATTTCCCCACTCTGGCACATGCTCCAGAACAAGCTTCTTTTCCAGTTATAAGGTATTAAAGGACACAAGGGCATGTCTGTGTTTGAAAGCAGGCATCTTTGTGGAGTTTGGCTTTCCCATCATCTCAATGATAGAAATCTTCTACAGAGATGGAAACTTTATAGTTTCGTGGGTATCGCGCCTCTTCTGCACAAAGATGATTTAATTAGAAACCAGGTCACATTTTCAGAAAACAAAATAATGTCTCCATCCTTCACAGTACTAAGTTTCCATGAATACTGTGTGATGAAGTCTGGCTTTTTATGAGAATGCCTACAGCTTGGATTCAAGTTCCCATGCATGCAAGAGCAAGGGATCCTACCCTTTAAGCCATCTCCACAGACCTCTCTCTGGATGACTATTGTACCTATATTTTTTTCCATATTATTCTCTGACTATGAATTTTCATACATAATTATTTCTTATTTTCAATTATTAAGGAGAGTGAACACACTTTTAAGAAATTTAGTACTCCTTGGAGACCAGCTCTCTTCAGGCAGAATTTGGGTAAGGATAGCTAGGCCACAGGGCTAGCTCCAGGGCATGGATAGAGATCAAACGGATTCTGTCCCCGGCTGCTGCCTGGTCCCTGGGCCCTGTGGTCTCCTGGTGGGTCTCTCTTTGGCCAGTTATTGGAGCAAACATGTTGGTCTCACTTGTGAAATTAGGAGTGACAGCACTCTTGGGAGACAAGCTCTCTCAGAGCAGGATTTGGGTACAGAGAGTTGTGCCACAGGATTAACTCCAGGGTGCAGATGGAGACATGACAAATACAGAGGCAGATACTCACAGCCAACCATTGGACTTAGCACAGGGTCGCCAATAGAGGAGTTAGAGAAAGGGCTGAAGAAGCTGAAGAGGTTTGCAACTCCGGAGCTACCAGGGACTAAACCAACCAAAGAGTACACATGGAGCGACCCTTGGCTCTAGCCGCATATGTAGTAGAGAAGGCCTTGTCAGGGGCCTTGTCATCAATGGCAGAGGAGGCCCTTGGTCCTGTGAAGACTTAATGCCCCAGTATAGGGGAATGCTAGGGTGGGTAGGTGGGACAGGGTGGTGGGATAGGGGTTTTCCAGAGGCGAAAAAGGGAAAGGGAATAGATAACATTTAAAATGTAAATAAATAAGCAAAATATCCAATTAAAAAAAAAAAAAGAAACTTAGCAAGCATTATATCAAGGATTTCTGTGTGATCACAACCTGATTATTCTTTCATTCATTGTTATAGCAGTTCATGTTTCTTCTCATTTTAAATTTGAACCACACAATAAAATAAAAGTTTAAGCTTAGTGATGTGTTTTACCATTTATTTTTATGCTAGACTTTATTCCAAATAATTTAATCACAGGCAGTTAGTCCTTTCTTCTGCCATGTGTGTTCCAGGATGAACCAGGGATTCAATTTAAGTTGTTCGGTTTGAGAGCAAGTGTTTTGACCGTGTGAGCTATCTCACTGCCCTGGACTTCTCATTATTATTATATTTTCTTTGTCATAGTTTCATAAAATGATCTTATTTTAGTATATCACTTCTAAAAACAATGGAATTGATTCTACTATATTAACCATAAGGTCTCCATCAAATCACTTAACCTCTCTTAATCTTTGATAAATATGTATTCTGTAAGTTATACACTCTTGTGGAAGACAGGATTGTACACACACACACACACACACACACACACACTCTACTCCACAGTTTTCTGATCCTCTTATTATTTCTTGACTTGTGTGTAACTCCAGAGTTCTTTGGGCATGAATCAGCCCTCTAAATTTTTTTTGTCTTACACTTCTGGAAACATTTTGAAATTAAAAAAAAAAAAAAATGTGCAAAGTGGCTTTAGGTCCCTTGAAAATTGAAAGTGAGTTCTAATTGTGAGCTTTTGAACTCTCATATAGCTATTTTTGTCTATTCCTGTGGCAGAAAGAGTAAAGAGGGTGTTTAATATAAACGCTCAGAATAATGAAATTTATGTTTATTTCAGAACAAAGAACAGAACTTAGTTTGGACTTACTTGGGGTTTTAAATCACCATCTACATTGTAGACAGAATTTCAAATTTTTTTTTTATTTATTTATTTTTTTTTTTTTATGAATGAAACATATTCTAGTGGCAGAACACATGGTGAATTTCCTAGGGAAAAAAATCTAAGTTTCCCTAACATTGCACTAACAGGGTTTGGATTAAATCTCAGAGTCAGACATATTGCTTGAACTGAGAGCAGCAGCACTCAGTCCTAAGGGGAATTTCACTCACAGCTTGATGTCCTCAAATGAACACAGTCAAGTACACAACAGGCCACCTGATATTTCTTGGCAGAATCAGAAATGCGAAGTTCAAAAGAAGGAAGAGGCTTATTCCACTCCAGTTATTTGGTTAAAGTTCACTTGGAGAAATAGAAGATGCCTCATTCAGTTTAATGTATGCAAATGAAGCCCGTAGAAGATGATGGAAATCAGAGGCAAAGACTTCCTCAGATTCTGACTCTGAGACTCTGGCAGTTTGGTATGAATCCATAAAACATTGCTGAAGAAATCAAAGAAAAGTACATCGAAGATTGAGAAATGTGGAGGAGCTTCATAATTTGGGATTGAAATTCAGGAAAAAAACAAATAATTTAAGTAAGTATTGTAGAATATTCCTTTCTTCCATATTAATTTTCATTTTGTTTCAAATCAAACCAAAACAACAGTCACTACTCTATTTCCTTATCAGATGAGTATGTGCACATGGGAGAGCCTCAGGTGATGTAGGACAGAACCCTGACCAGACAGATAGAAGGATCAATATTAGGAAAACAAAAACCCAAATTCAGCATCTCTCAGAAATCTCCTAAGGTTGTTTTGTTTGCCAGGAAGGAAGATCCTCTAAAGAGGGCTTCTGTTTACCAAGAAAACCACAACCTCAATTGTTAATCTGCTCCCAAAGGTCCTGTACTTCCGTCAAGGACTTCTAGTTTGCACTATGAGCAACTTTTATCAGTTCAAATACCCTCACCCTGCTGACTATTATATATTCATTTTCCACCATTTTGCATTTCTGCCACCACCCCAAGAGATAACTTTTGGCACTTTGATCCTCAACAAATCTTTCTATCTACCCACCATGTGGTCTAATTCAATGATTTCACTGCTTCCCTTACTAATATTTAGACTGAAACCTGTGAGTGACACTGGGCCCTCACAAAACACTGTCATTACTAACTGGAAAAAACTGCCCATCAGACCCTCCTGGGAACAGATCATTTGCATGAAAACAGATCATTTGCTTATGCAAGCTCTGACACCCACCATATTTGACTCGAAATCTACAGCTCTTCACTTCAGCCACTATTCTTTTCTGCCTGTTTTACCCAGTTATCTCTCCATGCCCATTAAGAGGTCATTTCAGAAACTTCTGAAAATTCCACCAGACCCCAGAGCACATAGGAACCCCTCCCCTCCTCTCCTGGAAGAAAGAGGTTAGAGAGCATGTAGGTTGGAGGGGAGGGGCTGATTAAGCCCCTGTTACTTCATTCCTTAAAGACCAATCAGTTCAAAAGTCACACTGTTTTGCCAATCACATTGTACCTAATGGCTGCTTCTCTAAAAACTGTATAAATGCTTGCTCAACAGGCTTCACATGGTCTTTCCCTCCCTCCTTTGTGTGCAGGGTGACCCCAGCATGCTGGAACAATAGATTCCTCTTGCTTTTTGCATTGATCCCCTACTCCATGATGTTCACTCAGGGATCTCTGGTAAGCTAAGGCTCCCCAGAGTCTTACACCCACTCTATTAAATATCCTCTAGGAGCTGTCTGCCCTGCCTCTATCAGCTGCTCATTGGAGACTACTCTGACTATCTCTTGTTCACTGAATTCTGCTCAACAAATCACACTAGTACTACAGGAGATTCCTTCCCCAACATGTAAAAATCAATGGGAGTCTTTCTATTGTAACACAACACATCTCTCTGACAAGTGTCAATCACTTTGAAGACACCCTTAGATTGAAACTTTGTCCCACAGTACTTACCTTCTCTCCCTGTGTCTCTGCTTTTATGCTAATTCTCTACTGTTACCCTTTAAGGACATCTTCCTCTCTCCTTTAAACTAAGCATGGTCTCTTCCCAGTGAAAACTGTACTCCTTAACTTCTCTTGCCTATCTCCTTATGGCTCTTTTTCTTCTTGGATTTAGAGACATTAAGCTTTCCAACCTTACTTTTTATTATAGTGTGGCTTTAAGAGGTCATAGTCCTCATACAACCTACTCCATCTTGGGATCGACCTCTATCTTAAAGAAAAAAAAAAGTGAGCTTGACCTACTCAACTCAAGGTATAGCTTGAACCCAAGCTATACCTATGTACCAGAAATGACTCCACAGCTTGTCTTTGCCCGGAGTTATTCCTAGCTACTTCCTAACAACAGTCAATCAAAGATTAGTCTGAATGTTCAAATATACTTTCAGACTGTTTGTAAGTGTTTAAGGTCTTGCTTCAGAGTACCTACCTGTTGGCTTACCATAGACATTCAGTTAGAAGCTTGCCAGGCTGGACCACTGCCCCTCAATTACTTCCCTTTTCTATAAAACCTTGTACTATGAGAGTTCAGGGTTGCTTCACCAAACTCTTCTGTGGTTAGGCAGTGAGTAAGTCCAAACTTTAGTTTGTAATAAAAAGACCCTAATGTGACTACATCAGAAATGTCTCCTTGGTGGTCTTTTGGGAGATCAGGAAATCTTCCTGGCACAATATTTGGCACAACAGTTTGAAGTTAATACAAAGTTAACAATCAGTCTCAATGTCCAGAAATCTCATATTTGATTTCCAAATTCCCATTGATCTTGAAAAATTTGGCCAAGATATCGGCTAGTGCTCTCAGAACCCCTCTTATATTCAGGTTTTTTTTGTCCTCCATTTTTACCCTTCCCCCTGTACTTCATGCAATCTACACTATTTTCTCCTGGCAAAACAAAACCTTCTCCCAAACTGATAAGAACTCAGAGCTGTTGGCTCCCTCTCCTTTTAACTTTTGTTTAGAAATCATGGCTCTTCTGCTGGACCTCTTCATCCTATCTCACTAGCTGACACTCTGTGGCCACCTCAGTTTTGCCTACCCTTCCAGCTCACTCCACTTCCTTATCTTGACCCAACCTCAAGGTCAATCTTTTCATCAACTCTGGCAGTTCTCACTTGCTCCCATATAGAAGGGCTTCATACCTTCAGAAAAGTTGCCAGCCTTAATAACATACTACACACATACATCCCCCATTTGATGCCTGATTTCTTCCAAGTACAAAGGGGCCTCAGTTCTTTCTTTCCATAAGAGTCTAGCTTCAGCAAACAATTCAGGTGTCTCATGTAAAGTTATAGACTCAACTGACATGACCTCTCTGTTATTCGTTCCTCTACCTTCATGTCCAAGAAAAAAAGAAAGCATCTGAAATGCTACTCTAGCTCATGGAGATGATGTACAATAAACAGAAACGTCCTATCCTTTGGCAGCTGTGGAACTTTGCTGGGTGTATCCCCCCATAATTTTAGATTGACACTGAGAATCAGTTCCATGACAGGGCATCCTAAGATAAAAATGCTTATTTGCCCTCTAGCAGACCTAGCAGGGAATTATTTTAATAAACTGAGAGAGGTCACCCAGAGATCAGCTGAAAATCCTGCAGCATTCTTTCCTGAATCACAGAGAATTTTATGTCCTGTACAAAAAGAGGAAATATCTAGATCCTAATTCTCAAGAGGGAATGCTTGTCTTCAAGTCAGATTTTCCCTCCCAGTTAGTCCCTGAGAGTAGAAAAAGCTTAAAGTATTAGATCATGGCCTTCATGACTCTCAGAGAGATCTGCTGCTTTTGACATTTAGGTGTTTAATGGAATGGAGGTACAGGAAAAGATCTAAAGGGGCTTCCATTGACAGACAGAAATACCAGCCTCTTGCAGCAACCTTGAGGATATCACCAAATAGTGCACAGCACCAATTTACTCTTCTTGGAGCTTGCTTCAAGTAAAGCAACACTGGCCACTGGTTAAAGACCTGGATCTTACCTCACTTGCTTCAAAAAATCTGACCAACAAGTAGAACATTTGAGGCCTTTCTCTCCCTCTTTCTCTTGCCAAGGAAAGTCAGTCCCCCATGTTCCTTCTCTACAGGAAAATCTCTCAGATTTGCTCCTCGCAGATCAAAACAATTGTTGTACTAGGACCTCTGCCCTCAATAAATCATCCCGATTACTACAGAGGAACCTAGGATAATTTTCAAGGTAGCTGGTAAATTCTTGAGATTTTTAATGGGAGCTACTTTGTCTATATTTCTTGCTCATTCTAGTAAAATTTATCCTTTTCAGATCTATGTGATGAGTGTGGAAGTCCATCCAGTATAGGGCTACAGGTCTTCTCCTCACTTCCCTTTTGGGTCACCCCTCTCTCCTTTGGCATTATGCCTAGTTGCTCACCCACATTATCAGACATGGATAGCACAGCTGAATTACACTTTTCCTTTTCTCTTTTTACAACTTCTTCTGGAATTCTCTTTCTTATTTTAGCTTCTGAAGTGCTTCTTTATTCACTGGCAGACACAATAGCTTCATTCTATCTTCTTCTACATGACCTCTTTGACCTAAAGATATGGGGTACCTTCTCTATTTTGTTGGCTTTCCATCATTCACTCATTAAGATCCTATTCCAGGACCCTATCTCATCACAATCAATGCCATATATCTTTAAAATATAAACAAGGCTTAAAACCTGTTCAACAGCGCCTTCTTAATAAAGGTATTCTCAAGCCTTCGGACACCCCTATCCTGACTGTCCTGAAGCCTAATACCTGTTTGAGGACCTCAGGATTATTAACATGGAAGTCTTTCCTATCCACCCAGTAATACCTAACTCTTGCACTCTACTCTGCAGTTCCCCTCTCTGCTTCTCACTTTACGATTCATCACCATTCCCTTACACTCAGATTTATATAATATCTGCATTCTTCTGGGAGGACACTGACACTGGAATAGTATCTATGCTTCATTGCACTGCCCAACATCAAGCTTACAGGATAGCTTCATTTCTCTGGCTATGCTCTGCGCAAGACCTCCTTTCTCTTCACCTGTCTCCTAGCTGCTTAACTGATTACACAGATGACCTTCTACTATATAAGCCATCACTCCTCCTATCAGAACAACATGCTGCTCGTGTTATTAATTTTCTAGGAACAATTGCAAAAGATACAATGGCTTTCTTTCCAAATGTCAAACATCAAGTTTCTGTCCTTCAAATTGTGTCAAAACTTAAATGAAAACAGTACATATTGTCCCTCACACTTCCAACCACTAAAGAAGAGATTCTCTTCCTCCTTGGCTTTACAAGTTATGTCAGAACCTGTATTTCCAACTTTGATCTTTTTATTTGACACTCTGTGAAGCAGATAAGGACCCTGTAACTGAGTCTTTCAATTTTACTAAGCCTGCCAAGTCTGCTATCTTCCACCTATGACAGGCACTCCCATAGGCTCCTGGTCTGACTCTGTTAGACCAACTCTTTATCCTATATACTATTGAAAACTGAGGAGTAACTATGAGGATTTGGGAACAAATAAGGGGAAACACCTTTGCCCTTGTTCCTTGTTGCCTATTTTTTAAAAGCTAGATACAACAGTATTGGAAGGCATTATTGCCAAGCAGCAGCTTCCTTATTAGCCCAGGAGACCTCTAAGCTTGCTTTGCGCTCTCTCTCTCTCTCTCTCTCTCTCTCTCTCTCTCTCTCTCTCCTACACTCCCTCTTTCCACACCTACATAAGGATCACATATCACACAAGAGTTTCTGTACTTTGTCTACTTCTAGGCTTCAACTTTTTAATATCTCCTTTACAGAAAATGTCTTCTCTAACTTTACTCCTGTGTGATATTCTTGTTAGGAACAAGATTTGGTTCTGAATCTTGTTTCCTCCCTCAGGGTTTCTAGACAAACATTGCACACCAGGCTGGAAGGATGAAGGAGTTTTTAGTACTGCTGGGGTTTGTAGGATCCCTGTCTTGCTGGGAGAGAGTGGGATGAGGGAAATGCTTCTCCAAGGAAGACCTTCTCCAAGGATTTTCATGTCATGGCTCTTTTAGATGCTTCTCAAAAAAAAAAAAAAAATTCTTAGATGATCTTCAGTGAAACAGCTGGTACACAAACACTTTTTACCAGGTTAACAAAGACTGTATATTAATTTGAGAGGGTGGGAAGGTGCTTTCAGGGTGGATGCAAATTGTTGCCTAGAGTTTTAAGTATGTGAATGCCTCATTTGTATGAAGAAGAACTCCCAGTACTTGCTGACAAGGTTTTTATTGGAAAAGTGGAAGTTGAACATGGAGGTTTGCAAGACCATGTGACATTCCTTTGGTAAAAGATTGGAAGTTCGGACTCCCCAGATCAGGCAGAGAAGAGGAAGCCTGTGATAGTTTGTAAGTACTTGGCCGGGGGTTGGCACTATTTATAGATATGGCCTTATTGAAGTAAGTGTGGCCTTGCTGGAGTAGTTGTGTCACTGTGGGTGTAAGCTTTAAGAACCTATTCCTAGCTGCCTGGAAGTGATTCTTCCACTAGGAATCTTCACATGAAAACATAGAACACTCAGCTGTGCCTGCACCATGCCTGCCTGGATGTTGCCATGCTCTTAGACAAAGTCACTCTAAGAAAAGGGAATACTCAATTTTTTACTGAGCTCAGAGGAGCTATCAGAACATGATAGACAACTTACCTTAAGTAGAGTGGTCATGATTAGGAGTCTTCACGGCTGCTATAAGTTTGATCATGGACAAGTTGGATCAGAATCTGTACCAATACCAGTAGATTTCCACCCATTTTGGTAAATAGCATCCAGAAATCTATATGGTCCCCACAACTACTCCAAAACCAGCTCACCTACCTAACCTTGGTGGTCTGACCAAACTGTTGAGTCTTAAACTTTCTAACTACTGTAAAAGGTGTGGGGGTTGTACCTGTTTCTTCCTCAATGAAAAATGGTCATATTATATGAACCAGACTGTACAGCAAAGGAAAGATTAAAAACATATCCAAACTGTTTTCAAAACTGCATCCTCCATTGGCCGACTGCAATGTGAGATCCTCACTATGGTCCTCTCTAGACCCTGGCTTATACTGCTTGAGCCACTTCTCTCTATGCTTATAATAATGATTGTCCTTTGTCTCTTCACGTTCCTTCAAGAGAGAATTACAGAAATAACCCAGTGGTCAGTAACCAGAGTTTTCTGCTAGAATTTCTTCAAGTCTTCTACCATTGGTTGTTAGCTTGAGCTTCTGCTTTGGACCAACATTCCGGATCCCACTCTTTTTAAGCACCTAGTCATCAGAAAGTGTGCATAGGACTAACGTTGTCCTTTTTCATCAACAAAAGACTGAAATGTTAGGTTCAAAATGGCAGTGCTGATAATAATGTCATAAGCAGGTCACTGACTGGGTAAACAGAGGACTGTTATTGGACAAGCAGAAACAAAGTTAGCATTTCTTAGAAGTCTTTTAAGGCAGGTTTATGTTGACTAGGAAAAACACTAGTTCCCTTAATTTATCCCAAAATGCCGATTGTTTTGAGCAAGGGAATATAATTCCAAGTTAGTTTTAATAGTCAGTACCAGCTCAAAAATTATACCTTGCTAGGCTACCATATAAAATCCACTAGATTTTCTACCATTTGCTTCCCTTTAATCCATAAAAGATGGTATTGGCAGTTTAATTCCCAATAAAACTTTTCTTCTACCCACAGAATATCTACTCAGGTAGTTACACTATGCCCTTACTTACACAAAGAATAATCACTATCTTTAGCATTATTTGTCTGAATTATTGTCATATTTCCAAGAGATTTTATGTTTACATTTTTTATTGAATTTTAAGTTGTAAAATAAAAAATCTGGTTTGGGAACTAAAACGCATAAATTTCAGTTGTTATTATGCTCTTATAAACATAATACACATATTATTTATTTAAAAAATAAACTTGTTACTAACTTGTGTATATCTCTGTTACTTCCTTTCTCACTGTCTTTCTTTCATTCATTCATTCTTTCTTGCCTTCTTTCTCTTTTTCATTTTTTCAGAGGTTTTATGTTGAATAGATTGGTCTCAAGCTCACTCTTTTTTTACGTGTTTCTTTTATCTTTCTTTATAAAATTATTTTTATTTTTTAAAAGGTCTCCCCTTTGGAAAGCCCCTATCCCACCCTCCTGCCTCTATGAGGGTGCTCTCCCACCCACCCACCCACTCCTGTCTTCCCTTCCTGACATTCCCCTATACTGGGGCATCGAACACCCTCAGGCCCAAGGTCCTCTCCTCCCACTAATGTCCAACAAGGCCATCCTCTGCCACATATGCAGCCAGCACCATGAGTTCCTCCATGTGTATTCTTTGGTTGGTGGCCCAGTCACTGGGAGCTCCAGGGGGTCTGGCCAGTTGACACTGTTGCTCCCTCCATGGGGCTGCAATCTCTTTCAGCTCCTTCAGTTCCTTCTCCAACTCCTCTATCTGGGAACCCAAGCTCACTCTCAATAGCTGAGAATGAGTCTGATTTAATCCTGGTGAATATATCAAGCAACTGGCCAAGAAACCTTACCCCTCAGTGAAAGACAGATCCACCTTAAGCATCTGGAAGATAGGAGGAATAACTCTCTCTTCAATTACATAAGATACTTTCACCTAATGCACTCTCTCCTTGACTTCCTGGAAGCTTTGTTGGTTATTCCCAGATTTCTGACTTATAACTTAGAAAGCCATAACTCTTCTCCCCCCTTTTTACTCTTGGTCTTTCCTTTGATGCTGGCTAGAGGTTATGTATGCTTTTCTTTGGTACTCTGGGATTCCTTACTGTAATGGCCATTTTATGTCACCATGATATAAGATATGCTCAAGCTTTAAGGCATGTGGAAGAATAAGCTGAATAAGCCCTTTCTTCCACAAATTGCTTTTTGGTAATATTGTTTCATTGCAGCAATAGAAACCTTAACAATGGCAAGTTAGTACCAGGATTGAGGAGTATTGCTGTTACAGTCCTGAGCATGTTTAGGAGGAAGGTTGTGCAAGAGCTTTGGATCTTTGGGCTACAAAAGCCATTGAGTATCAAAAGCTCAGGGAAATGTTCTTTAAATTTGTAGATAAGAATGTTGAGAACAGTACAGAAGATGAAGGCCTGCCTTATGAAGTTTCTGATGGAAATTTCAAGACTCTATCTAGGACATTTGATATTCTGAATTAATATTCTGCCATTTTGGCTGACTGGGCTTGATGTATCAGCCAGGATGGAAAGATTACAAAGACACCAGGACCACTGGAGTGAAATCTTTCTATTACTTGAACAATTGATGCTGGTTAGCTGAAGCTAAAATCAGCACTGATTAAAAGGAGACTGAGACGAAATCTTCCGGAAAGTGTTTTTCAAAAGCACAGACAAGCTGTGTTACTGAGCTGGCCAAGGCTGTACCTTGTCTTGACAGACAGACTTGGTAAAGTGAAAGAGGTACTAGTTTTGAAGTCATGAAGGGTAGATGGAATGCAGCTGAGGTTTGGCACAGTGAAATGTTCGAAGTGGCCATTGATGAAGGCATTGAGTTCAAGGCCCAGGATTGACGGGGTCATGCAGAGAAGTTGAGGTTTGACACCATGAAGAAAGCTTATGAGAGGCCATTGCTGAAAGTGCAGCAACGTTCCATAAGGGGTGCCCTCATTTTGGAGATGTCAGTACCATGGGATGAGCACTAAGAAGAGCAGAAGCCAGATGTAGTCTAGTAGACAAACTGCATGTGATACAGAGATCAGAGTTGCAGAAGTGACTCAAGTCTTTTGGAATAGTCCAGAAGATCATGAGTGGATTCCAGACATTGGGCAGTTGGAGTTTGATTTTGCTTTGATTTGATTATGACTGTGTCCTGATTTTTCCTTTTGAAGTAAGAAAGTATTTGATTTATTTTTCATTTTACTGAAGCCCACAGTTGAGAGACTTTGAAACTTAAAAGACTTTGGGATTTAAAAGAGATGGTCTATTTTAAAGGGACTAAAATTATAACAGGTATCAATTTGTAAAGACTATGGGACTTTTAAAGTTATTATATTTTAAAGGAAAGATCTTGAGATGAATAAAATGAAGTACTTTGGTCCAATGATGATGTGTTTGTGTCAAGTTGACAAGGGGTCAGTTGTACTGACTGTATTTTATATCTTTTGACTCAAGCTAGAGTCATCAGAGAAGAAGGATCTACAATTAAGAAAATGCCTCTATACAATCCAGCATACAGTTACAGTATTTTCTTAACCATTGGCCAATGGGAAAGGGCCTAGCCCATTGTGAGTGGTGCTATCCTTGGGCTGGTGGTCCTAGATTTTATAAGTAAGCAGGCTGAGTAAGTAGCACTTCTCCATGGCCACTTCAACAGCTCCTGCCTCTAGGTTCCTGTCCTGACTTCCTTTGGTGATGAACAGCAATGTGGAAGTATAAGCTGAATAAACCGCTTTCTCCCCATTTTCCATAGAAACCATAACTAAGACACTTACTCTTTTTCTGCTTATCCACCATGGGCTCAACATCATGTCAGTTAATTAAAATAGCAAAGTTTTTATCTTTTTCTACTCCACTCTCAGTTTATAATTTAATACTCGGTGGTATGTGTATATTTTCCAGCTTCCTTTTCAATCTGTTCATAAATTGTTTTTTAACAAGATGGAAAACTCCAAAGGGACCTCAATTTCTCCAGTGACATGTTGTGATTCTGCTAGGACAACCTAAAATTTATGATTACTCCTTAACATTATGAGCGTTAACATTATAGGAGTACCCTGCTGCACTCAGGTTATACACTGCTAGACATGAGACACAGGCCTTTATTCATTGGAGGCATGCATTCTACCAACTGAATTACATCCACAGCTTAATTCATTCTGTGATGGAGTTTTAGTAATACTCTTCTTAGAACATAAAATGTAAAGCAAAGATGTAAATATATCAATTTAAGATTTGGCAGACTTTGGCTTTTAATATGTCAATGCATTTATCTTTAAAAATAATTCATATTAAAATAATTTTATTCATTAGATGTTCCATGCTATGAAGCTAGAAGTCTAGATGATGAAAAATAATTGAAATAGAGAATTCTGTATATAGTATATCTTTCTGTTATGGGGATAAACAGTGGTCTCCATCATGGTCAGCTTTGGAATCAATCTGCTCTTTTCCCAGTGACACTTGAGAATAAAAAATATACCTGCAAATATTTAGGATTTAAAACACAATGTGAAAAGTAGATAAGAATGAAAACTTTTAGAGAATCTTAGAACTTTATGCTTCAAAAATAATTTTGGTATCTCATTCTCCCAATGCTTTCTCTTAAGTGGCAATTATAAGATCCAGACTTAGTATTTTCCCTGAATTCTTCTGTATTTCTTTTCTGATTAGTTTATAAAACCTTAGTCTGAAAATCTTTTGTTATATGATTGGGAAACTTTTCAGCACCTTCCAGGTTTTATGGTGGTTATGGCAAATCACTCAGTTTTTTAAGTTATTTTAATTTTTTTTTCTTAAAGAAATTTAATATTTTTTCTTACTCTCAATATTGTATTTCTTCTTTTTTATATTCTGGAATCAACACACATTTTTTTTTTAAAGGATATTTAAATTGTAGTGTGAGGATATTTTTCTGTGTTATACCATTAAATTTTTTATTCTTCTTTTCATAATAATCTTGTTTTTCTTGTCTAATTTGTTATAGCAATAATCAATTTTTAATATTTTCTTGTTTTTCTTGTATTTTAATTACTTGCCTCCTTATACAAGTTTGTTTTCAAAACTTTTAGCTATTTTAATTTTTGAAAGCTCTTCATTTTGTGTAACTTATATAATAAGTTTGGAATTTTGCTGGTGTGTTTGGAAAGGAAGCAGCCTGCTCTTTTTTGGTATAGCTGTTGCTCTGCACTTTCAGTAAAGACCAGAACTGAGAAGCTCAGGTAAATTCTTGGCATTTGATGGTGTGCCAGTGACAGGAAAAACAGTTTCTCATGGTAAATTAAAAGAGTTAAACATGTGATTCGTTGATAGGAATTTTCTTTAAATATGTCATTCCACAGACTAAGATTACTTAGAGTTAGTCTTAATTTACTGTGTTAAGGTTTCCACTTATTAATTATATTTTGTTTGCATAGATTTGTCACTATTTAATGTTTTATGTTTCTCTTCATTTAATGCTTTTTTACACTCTAATATTTTTTAATGGCTGTTGATATCTACATATTTCTTCATGCTTAAAATGAGCCTTGATTATCTATCTATCTATCTGTAGACATACTACATTTCTTTACATTTAATAAAGCTTCAAAGTAGTATATTTCCAGACAATTTTTTAAACAATGTCTATACTAGACAACACAGACTAACAAACTACAGTGTCAGGAATGCATGTTCCTGAAGTAGTCCTGCCTCTATCAGATGCTATGTAATCTAGAAAATATTGGTTAAATGTCATCTTCTGAAATAGAAAGATCATACCTTTTTAAGGTTATAAATTGATTCTAAGGTTTCCAATCCTGTTTCATTCATAATCATTTCAGTTTCTTTTGTGACAGTTGTGTATCTGGGAACTAGCGGCCTATGATTTCTTGCAGATTAGCAAGAAATGAGCATCATAAACTTTGTTCTCTTAATATAGAGTTATAAAGCATGGTATGCAAGTAAGCTTTTAATCTTTCATGATAGTCTTGAAATTTATATTTTAATATTTTCACTCTGGTTGTGATTCTCTGTTTTCTGTTTATCACTATGTGTATATCAATGTTGAATAGTGAGAAGATAAAGTACAACCTAAACTTACCCAAAATTAAGCATGGGATAGAAGAATAATCAACAAAGAGCTCATTCTCTACATTGGACACTGTTGTTGCTTTGATGATTTGTATCATTAAAATCTCATGAGGCTTCCAAGCAGTGGTGGCACACGCCTTTAATCCCAGCACTTGTGAGGCAGAGGCAGGCAGATTTCTGAGTTTGAGGCCAGCCTGGTCTACAGAGTGAGTTCCAGGACAGCCAGGGCTACACAGAGAAACCCTGTCTTGAAAAACAAAAACAACAAACAACAACAAACAAAATTCATGAGGCTTTTCTTTACACTTATTTTATGTAAAGGAAAACTATACTCTTATGTTTTAAAACAAAATTCTGTGATAAAAAAAAAAAAAACATACCTTAAAGAACAACAAAAAACCTTTGTTCTATAGGCTGGAGAGATTTCTCAGCAGTTAAGAGCACTGACTGCTCGCCCACAGGCATCCTCTTCTTTTCTTGGCACCCATGTGGCAACCAATAATCATCTGTATGGAACTGATGCCGTATTCTGACCTCTGTAAACACAATGCCTGCACATGGTACACAAACATACATGCATGACCAACACCAATAATATAAAATAAAAAGGATTATATCTCAAACATTATTTTGTTCTTCTCAGATTGGACTAATTAGACAATGTATTAGAAAATATTTGGCTAATAATCCTCTTAAAAGTTAATCTTAACTTTCAGGTATGAAACAGAGACTGAAATGCACCTGGTTGGAAGAAGAGGAAAGGAACCTTAACATAAAATTCAATGTTATATGTCTGGGCTTTGTGTCAAGAGTTTCTTTGGCAAGAAACAGGGAAGTTTCTTTCTTTCCTTCTTTCTTTCTTTTTTTTAACATGGATGAAAATACTGCTTTGTATTTTTATTAATCATTCCATTTTCTTACATCTCAAATGATGATTTATTTACATCCCACTTCCTGGTTACCCCTCCACCACCCCCAACCCCACATCTTCCCTCCCCCTCCCCTTTGCCTGTATGAGGATGCTCCCCGACCCTTACTTTCCCACCCCACTGCTCTAGTGTTCTCCTATGCTGGGGCTCCCCTGGACCAAAGGCCTCTCCTCCCACTGCTGTCAGGTAAGACCATCCTCTGCTACATATGTATCTGGAGCCATGGATACCTCCAGGTACACTCCTTGGTGGTCTAGACTCTGGGAGAACTGGGTGGTCAGGCCAGCCTATGTTGTTCTTCCAATGGGGTTGCAAGCCCCCTCTGCTCCTCCAGTCCTTCCTCCATCTCCCCCACTATGTTCCCTGAACTTAGTATGATAGTTGGCTCCAAACATCCACATCTGCATTGTTCAGTTGCTGGCTGGACTTCCCCAGGAGCTGCCACACTAGATTCCTGTCAGGAAGTACCTCTTGACCACAGCAAAAGTATTGGGTTTGGGGTCTGCAGACATGATGGATCACTAGGTGAGAAAGTCCCTGCTTGGCCCTTCCTTCAGTCTCTGTTCCATTTTTGTTCCCATTCTTCCTTTGGACAGAATTTTAACCCAGAATTTCTGGGTTAAAAACTTTGAGATGGGAGGTTGGCCCCATCCCTCGACCAGGACCATGCATATCTACTGGAGGTGGTCTCAACAGGTTCTGTCTCCCACTTCTCTGAGCACTTTGGCTAAAGTCATCCCCTTTGGGTACTAAGAGCCTCACATTTCCCTGGTGTCTGGGACATTCCAGTAACTATTCCCAGTTCCTCATTTCCCCTGCTAAATATTTTTGTTTGATTTCCTGACTCTCTGTAGCTCTCTCACATCTCCTCCAATGTCTACTACTGCCATCTTCCCCTTCCATTCTCCTTCCCAGGTCCCCCTCTCCCTCCACCTCCCACATCAATGCAGGAATGAAGCATCCATACCCTGGTCTTCCTTCCTTCTATACTTCATATGATTTGTGGGTTGTATCAAGGGCATTGTGAGCTTTTGAGCTAATATCCACTTATTAGTGAATACATACCAGATGTGTCCTTTTGTGTCTGGGTTACCTCACTCAGGATGATATTTCTAGTTCAACCCATTTGCCTGTGAATTTCATGAAGTCATTGTTCTTAATCTTTGTGTAGTACTCCATTGTGTATATGTGCCACATTTTCAATATCCATTATTCTGTTTAGGGACATTTGGGTTGTTTCTAGCTTCTGGCTATTATAAATAAGGCTGCTATAAACATGATGGAGCATGTGTCCTTGTTATATGTTGGACTATCTTTTGAGTATATGCCCAGTAGTGGTATAGCTGGGTCCTCAGGTAGAGCTATTTCCAATTTTCTGAGGAACTGCCAGACTGATTTCCAGAGTGGTTGTACCAGCTTGCAATCCCAACAGCAATGAAAGAGTGTTCCTTTCTCCACACCCTTTGTCAGTATTTATTATTACCTGAGTTTTTGATCTTAGCCATTCTGACTGGTATGAGGTGGAATCTCAGGGTTGTTTTGATTTGTGTTTCCCTGAAGACTAAGGATGTCGAACATTTCTTTAGGTGCTTCTCCACCATTCAAGATTCTTCATTTGAGCTGTTAAGCTGCTAGAGTACAATCTCTCCAGTTTCTTTATGGAGACATTCAGATCTATGAGTTTTCCTCTTAGCACTGTTTTCATTGTGTCCCATGAGTTTGGACATGTTGTGCCTTCATTTTCATTGAATTCTGAAAGGTCTTTAATTTCTTTCTTTATTTCTTCTCTGACCAAGCTATCATTAAGGAGATAGTTGTTCAGATTCCATGTGTATGTGGGCTTTCTGTTGTTTTCATTGCTATTGAAGACCAGACTTAGTCCAAAGTCTTCTCATAGAATACAAGGGATTAATCCAGTGATCTTGTATCTGTTGAAGTTGGTTTTGTGTCCGAGTATGTGGTCAGTTTTTGAGAAGGTACCATGAGGTGCTGAGAAGAAGGTGCATTCATTTCTTTTCTGGTGAAATGTTCTCTATATATGTTAAATTCATTTTTCCAATAACTTCTTTTAGTTTCATTGTGTCTCTGTTATTTTTTGTTTCCATGATCTGTCCATTGGTGAGAGTGGGTTGTTTAAATCCCCTACTATTTTTGTGTGAAGTTCAATATGTGCTTTGAGTTTTAGTAATGTTTCTTTTACAAATGCCTTTGCATTTGGGGCATAGATGTTCAGAATTGAGAGTTCATCTTGGTGGATTTTTCCTTTGATGAATATGTAGTGTCTTTCCTATCTTTTTGATAAATTTTGGTTGAAAGTATATTTTGTTGGATATCAGAAAGGATACTCCAGCTTATTTTTTGGGACTATTTGCTTGGAAAAATTTTCCCATCCTTTTTCTTTGAGATAATGTTGGTCTTTGTCACTGAGGTATGCTTCCTGTGTGTATCAAAATGCTGGATCCTGTTTATGTATCCAGTCTGTCAGTCTATGTCTTTTTATTGTGGAATTGAGTTCATTGATATCGAGAGATATTAGTGACCAATGATTGTTGGTTCCAGTTATTTTTGTTGTTAGAGGATGAATTATGTTTGCATGTTTCTCTTCTTTTGGATTTATTGAGAAAAAAATAATTTCTTGCTTTCACTTGGGTGTAGTTTCTCTCCTTGTGTTGTGCCTTTCCTCTTATTATCCTTTATGGGGCTGGATTAGTGGAAAGATATTGTTTGAATTTGGGTTTTGGAAAACCTTGGTTTTTCCATCTATGGTAATTGCAAGTTTTGGTGAGTATAGTGGCATGGGGTGGCATTGTTATTCTCTTAGGGTCTGTATGACATCTACCCAGGATCTTCTGGCTCTTAGAATCTCTGTTGAGAAATCTGATGTAATTCTGATAGGTCTGCCTCTATATGTTACCTTGACCTTTTTCCCTTATTGCTTTCAATATTCTTTGTTTAATTATTATATGAAGAGAAGAATTTTTTTTCTGGTCCCATCTGTTTGGTTTTCTGTAGGCTTCTTGTATGATTATGGGCATTTCTTTCTTTAAGTTAGGAAAGTTTTCTTCTATAATTTTATTGAAGATGTTTGCTAGCAGTTTGAGTTAAGAATCTTCATTTTCTTCTATACCTATTATTCTCAGATTCAGTCTTTCCATTGTATCCTGGAATTCTTGAATGTTTTGAGATAGGAACTTTTTGCCTTTTGTATTTTCCTTGACTGTTGTGTCAGTTTCTTCTATTGTATCTTCTGCTGCTGAGATTCTCTCTTCCATCTCTTGTATTCTGTTGGTGGTGCTTGCTTCTGTGACTCCTGTTCTCTTTCTTAGGTTTTTCATCTCCAGAGATGTCTCTTTTTGAGTTTTCTTTAATGATTCTATTTCCATTTTTAGATCCTGGATGGTTTTGTTCAATTCCTTCAACTGTGTGATTGTGTTCTACTGTATTTCTTTAAGATAGCTATTTAGGTCCTTCTTAAAGTCTCTACCATCTTCATGAAATGAGAGTTTAGATCAGAACCTTGCTTTATTGGTGTGTCCAGGACTTGCTATGTTGAGAGAAGTAGGTTCTGATGTTGTCAAGTCAAATTGGTGTTTGATGCTTATATTCCTATGCTTGCCTCTTGCCATCTGGTTATCTCTAGTATGACCTTGCCTCCCCATCTCTTCCTGGAGCCTGTCTTTCCTGTGAACCTGTGATCCTGTGATCCTGGATGTGTCAGAATACCCGAGGAGTCAAGCTACAACCGGGGTGTGGGCTGTGTGGGTTCAGGTCCAGTGCCAGGACTCTGCTCTTGGTACAGGTGGGAACCAGAAGGTGAGCAGGTCTCCCAGGGAATTTCTTACTAGGAATGCAAGCCTTCACTTCTTTCAGATTTCTATTAGACTCCATGAAAAAATGCATAATCCTTATAGTTAGCTTGCCCCTTTTTGAGTAATTGTCACTGAGATAATTTTTTTAAGCAAACATAACTCACAATCATGAAAAGTTAGGTCAAAAATTAGTATATACCAAATGAACATTCTACAGTGTACAGGGGTTTATTCTTAATGTCTTGTTATTAGCACAAGGACCTACTGTCCTATTTATCTGAATGATTTGAGTGCTTTTCCATGAGCAAAGAAACTGGGTAAATTATAAATTCAGTCTAGTTAAATGTTTTTTAACAAATATCTGAACATCAGAGTTTCTTATAAATTTCAAAATATATTTACACCCAACTGTTTCTCCATGTCAAATAAATATGAGCCTCTATATTTGGGGCTCTGACATAACAAGACTCCCTTGGTGACTTTAAACTGTAGCCCAGGCTGAGAATTACTGCTTAAAGCCTTATTTTTTCATCTTTAAAATGATAGTGGCTCTAACTACTAAGAACATCATTGTAGGTCTATTTTTAGAATCAAAAGTAAATGGATATCAAAAACATAACACGATGACTGGAATGTTATTAATAATTCATATCTTTCACTCTCTAGCTGCACTATAAATACAATTAAGGGGAACATTATGTCCTTTTTACTGTTTCCTGTATGGCACAGAGAATGTACTTAAAAGTATTTTTTGGTTCAATGTATCACCTGTACTGTCCTTTAGAGAGCAAGACATGCTAGTGTTAAAATTTGTTCAATTGCAAAACTCCCTATTAAAAGAGTATTGACAAAATACTTTTTGTGTAAATGATTATTTTCCCTTTCAGCTGACACAGTACCTCATTCTTACATTCTTTTAAATGCTATCCACTGTACCACCCCACCCCACTTTTCCTCAACTGTAGCCTAATCTCTTCTTCCTCTTTCTTTTCTTATTTTTTTTCCTCTTCCTGTTTTCTACTTTTTTACTCTTTCCTCCCTCTTCTGTCTTCTTTGCCTCTTCATTCTCATCTCCCCGTCTTTCAATTACTACCTCTATCACTTAGTGGATTTATTTTTATAGTAAAAACGGCAGTCATCTTAAATTTGCTTCACAATGGCATATATTGCCTACCCCATGCAGTATGGCAGCATTATGAATCTGTCTTTTGGAGCAACATACTTCTTTCTTGTACTTTGCATGTCTCAAAAATGCATATTTTGAAAATCAAAAAAAAGCATAGTCTGTCACTCCAACATTGACATTGTTTCCTTGCACAGAGCCTACTTTAACATGTTAGCCTAATAATTTCATGTCTTCCTTCCATGAATATATTCTGGATTATTCATGTGTGTCAAAATAGATAAACATATAGTTGGCCTCATAGAATATAAAAATCTGTCAAAATTTTAATCAAACTAACAAGATAAAATCTAAAGGCTATTGGAATAAGATGCAAATCATTCTACAGGGTGATCTAAAATCTCTTCCTCATTCACTAAGGAGTGTTCATGGCAGTTTTAATAGTATTAAAGGTCATTCATTGCTCATGTCATGAAACATATTGGTATCAGTCAACTCTATGAATATCAAAGAACAAGAGTGGCGAGACATTGCTGAGCCATGGTATACCGCCAGGAATCTGTTGAAAATATAACAGGGAAAATTACAGGGAATCTGTGAAGAGTGTCATCTTATACCTGTCACAGAGAAGCCACCAAAAACCACAAAGAACTTAATCTACACAGAGGATGAGAAGTAACTACATAATAATTAGGAGAAATAGTCTTCAACCAGGGATGGAAATACCAATAACAAATTGGTTATCTAATACCAAATGGTCAGTCCAGAAAACATACATACATATATAACATACATATAGACAGAGCAGGTTATATACATACATACATATAAATATATATATATATATATATATATATATATATGTGTGTGTGTGTGTGTGTGTCTGTGTATGTCTGTGTCTGTTTGTGTACACACATGCATGCCTATATATATTATATGTGTGTGAGTGTGTGTGTGTGTGTGTGTGTGTATGGATGTAATAACAATTTATGAAGAGGCCATGAAGATGCAATAGAGCATGATGATGTTTGTGGGAGGGAATAGGGAGTTGATATAATTATAATCTCAAAATAAAAGAAAAACAGTAACAAGTTTTTAAGAAAATGTTAATGAAGTTGCCTATGATTCTTTTGTAGAGTTGAGGCCTTGTCAGTTTTACCCTGTTTGCTTTTGAATGTCCATTGTCTTTCTTCATCTCCTATTTTGGCAATTATGTTGAATAAACTTTGTGTATGTAACCTGCTGACATTATTAAGAAGCATAATCTCACAAAATTCCCCCTATTACTCTGGCCTTTACACTCTTTCCAATTCTTTTTGACAGTGATTTTCAAACAATATGCTCAGTAGTCATTTTGTATATGAATCCAAAGACATTTATCTCTATAACTTTGCATGTGTATTGGTTGTGGTGTTTTCTACTGGTCTATGTTGCAAAAAAATTTTCCTTAATTATAGGGGAAGAGAACATTTTTTCTGTGTGTATGAAAATAATATGAAAACTGATATATATTTTATACTATATAGTTAAACCAAGTTTTTCTTACCCACTTAGTAATATATATATATATATATATATATATATATATATATATATATATATATATTATACACACACACACACACACACATAAGGTTATTAATTCATTTTTGTTGTGCCTTTTTGTGTGATTGTTTGGTTTCTTAGATTTTAGTATCTAGCCTCTTGCTTCTTTTTAATGCTTTTTTGTTTATTTATACCAAAAATATAGTTTTCTTAAAATATATTCTAACTATGGTTTCTGCTTCTCCAACACCTTTGTTTCCCTCCCCTCACCATACACACAATCCACACCTTACTTGCTAATTCTCCTTAGAAAACAGGTATCTAGAAAAACATAATAATAAAAATAAACTAAAATAGAACAAAATAAACAAGCAGAAAAATAGCCAAATAACCAACGTAAGAGTCACATATAAATGCAGAGCCATGCATTTGCAAACATAGGAACTCCATTCAGAGGAGGAGGAGGAGGAGGAGGAGGAGGAGGAGGAGGAGGAGGAAGAGGAAGAGGAGAAAGGGAAAGAGGAGGAGGAAAAAAGCAAGCAGAAAACCAGAATCTATAAAATATAAGCCAAAGACTTCAATGGAGAAAAAATAAAATGCCCCAATAAAGCATCATGAAACACGAAAGAAAGAAAGAAAGAAAGAAAGAAAGAAGAAAGCTCAAAAACTACCATTGAAGTTATTTGTGTGACCATCTGATGATGGGCATGGAATTTACCTTTGAGAGAGTTTTGTATACTCAGTGATACTCTGTGGGAAAATATTTTTTTTCTTTGAGAGTAGTTATCAAATGGAGAGATAGCATCTGGTTTAGACATTGCTTGTGTCCAATACCTTTCTTGATGCTGGACCTGACCCATGCCCTTGCAGGTTCTGTGCATGCTACCATAGTCTCTGTAAGATTCCTAAATTCATCATTCCTACTCTGTTTACAAAGCCTTGATCCTTGCAGTCCTGCATTTCTACTGGTTCTTTTAGCTATTCTACCACCTCTTTCTCAGTGTTAGCTGATCTCTGAGGAGAAAGATTCGATGGAGATATCCAATTTATGGTTAAGTATTCCAAGGTCTCTCATTCATTGCATATTGACCAGTTATGGGTCTATGTACATGTTTCCATTACTGCAGGAGAAAGATTCTCTGATGATGGCTGGGTGTGACAAGGATTTTTGTGTATATCAGAATTTAATTAGAAGTCATTTTGTTAATACAATTCTTTAGCAGATCAGTAATATTTGGTTTTCCCATATGTCCCTTGTCTTTCTTGTTTCAGATTCTTAGCCACCCAAACATTGTTCTATTTTATGAAGTGGGACTTCATCAAATCAGATATTGGTTGGTTACTTCTACTCATTTTGTATCACTATTATATCAGAGTATCTTGCCGACAGAACACCATCATGGATCAAAGTATTTATAGTTGTATCGGTGTTTAACTTTCTTCTATGGTAGTATACAGAGTATCTTGCAGTACCATGAACACTAGTCCATAGTGGTGAAGGCTCTATGGTGGTACCAGCTCTAATTCTTTGTGCTTAATGAGTAATGTAGATGTTTTCTTCAGCAATGGGAAGACTGTGAATTTGAAGAAGAGCAAGGATAAAAGTATGGGAGGTTTTGGAGGTCAGAATGGGAAGAAAAATAATGTAATTATATTATCTCAGAAAATAAAGGAAACAGGTATTTTTTAATTATTTAGAAAATTTGAGAAAGCTATAATGATGGACCCTCCTTAACAGGACAAAATTTTTGACTGCAATAAAGTAAGAAGGGCAGCTAAAAAACATACAACAACATTGTAAAGAGGAAAGGGAATTACATTTTATAAAGCAACCAAACAATCTCATGTGCTAATAAGTTTTATAAGTAAAGTTTATTGAGTACCTATGTACTGTCTCTATTTTAATAAAACTTGTGTTCTTAGTAATGACCATTTAATGCAATTTCTGTTATTCTAAAAGTATTCTTACTGTAGTTTGAAAGAATACAAACTAGTGCTTATTTACATGAACAATGGGGTATTTAAGGTTAAAGCTTCACTTCCTTATGTAGTCAGGTGAATCCTTGGAGAGAATAAATTTGCTTGTGCAAATAAGCATATATGCTCAAAATATTTTGTGTCAGATCAAGAGTTCTCTAGCACACATTAAACTTTAACAAAATAGTAAATGGCTTTAAACTTTACAAAATAGTAAAAGTTTACAAATAAAAACAGGAGAAATGGATATCTAATTTTAGTGAACTGTAACATTGTCTCATTAAAAAGAAAAAGAAGGAAAACATCAAGAACAAAAAAACTAGGTACTTTATACTTTGGGACACAATATGCAGCAGAATGATAACAGATGGAGGGGAAGGAAGAGGATGATCTTTTCATGCCTTTTTTCTTTATTTCTTTTAATAATAAAGCAACTCTATGAAAATAATGCAATTTTTAGGATTCTGTACTTATTGACATATGAGTGTAAGATTATACAATCTTAATCTTAAGATCTTAAAGCTTTAAGGCAGTGGAAGGGCTTCCTATGTGCATGTTCAATGTAAATAAGTTCTATATTTCCAAGTCTATATTATACATTTGCTTTTAGCCCATAAATGTGTCTAAAGAGGGGTCAAGTGAAAGCAACAGAATAAGTGGTAACTGTGATAGATCCCTCCTCCCTAGGAAAGAACTGCAACCTTCATCAGATTCAGGTGGGGAAAATAATGTCAAAAATGAATGACACCCATACTGTAATTATAACACTCTGAAAGTGGAGGCAGGTGGGTCACACACTGAAGGTCACTGGACTATAAGATGAGGCTATGTTTTCAAAAATTAGCAGTAATGACTATAATAACAACAGAAAGCGCAATGCCAAATGTAGATACAATGCTAAAAATAATTTCAAGCATATATATTGAAGGAAAATTGCTCACATAAAAGTAAAATATTTAATGAATATTATCAATCATCTCAATAAAAAGAAAGAGATGTGAGTGATATGATTCTGGCATTGCCAAAAGTCAGACATTTTTTCAAGTATTGAGATATATTCTTGGAAAGGAAAAGTTTGGCTCCACAGTGAACATCCTTAGGGAAAGATGAAAGAATAAAATGCCTTCGAGATTGATGCACAGCTGGATAATGCAGAGAGAGATCATTTTAAGTCAGAGCATGGGGTGAGATCTGGGTAAGTTTTTGCACCTGGACTTGGCTGGCTGCTGAATTTAGAACACATTTTCTGTAAGGCAGAATTCCTCTGGAAACACAAGCTTTTCACCACTCAACACAGATAGGATAAAAGAACTTTCTGCTTTATGATATTAGAATTTATTTTGCAATATTGTGGCTTACATTGAAAAGAAGTGACACAAACTCATAGTAAGCTCAAACTCAGAGTTTTCGAGAGGAGCTAGAAGGCTACTTGTTAGTGGGAATTTAGAATAGTGAGAATGGACAGCTATTCTATATGGGATAATATAAAATTTATTTTTCATATTTCCTGCAATTATTGCTTTTAGATTTAGATAATGTCTTGTCAAACATACAAAACTCTGTGAAAAAGGAAAACTATCCAGAATCACTTGACCATGTTCTGAGACACTTGTGGCCTTTAAACTATTGAACATTTCTTAAACCTGCTTTCAAATCTTGTATGTAAGATCATAGTTTAGGTAACAGAAAGTATTTTGTATTTACTTATGACATGTTCTACTTTTAGAAGTTAATATAATCTTAGTAGAACAAAAATTTCCCAGAACATTTAATGAGAACTGCAAAATGAGTGCTCTGACACTGATGTTCTTAAAGAGAAGACAATAAAATATATAATGCTATTGTCTTTATTCTATATTAGGAGTTACTGAAATATTTACATAACAAATTTTGCTTTCTCAAACACACACACGCATGCAAATACAAACATGCATGCAAATACATACACACACACACGCACACAGAGAGAGAGAGAGAGAGAGAGAGAGAGAGAGAGCACAGTGAGCACCATATCCTCACAAGTCTAAAAAATAAAAATCCCTTTTTATTTTGTGTAGAATAAATGGTTTCAGTTTTAGCTTTGAAGAGTAAGTGTAATCAGACAGCAGAACAGGCAGAGGTAGCTTCTCATCAGAAGCCCAGATAACCATGTAGAATTTAGTATAGCATTATACCTCAAAATTAACATATGTAAAACTGAATATGTGCCATTACTTCCAAAAATGACTCCATCATAACTTCTTTGTGTCTCTTGGCGGTTACCTTGGTTATTGTTCAAGAAAAATACTTTAGATTGATTCTTGGCTTCAGTTTTCTATCTCATATTCATTTAGCAAATTATACGAGATTGCTTTTCAAGATGTAGCCAGACTTCATTGACTTCACCTCTTGTCCTTCCATTCCACTGTCATATCAGATTTTCCTTTTGCCTGTAACTTCCTGAATGGTGTTATTTTTCTCTCCATTTTTGTCTCTCATTTTATATGTGGGACATTTGTAGATATCCCTTCTCCACAATTCTCTGTATAATTGGAATCTATTTCTTAAGTTACTTAAAAATACTATTATCTGACATACTTAGACATTGGAATATACAAAAGTTGAGGTGATTACCTCTTGGAGAGCAGATCAAGAACAAACAAGTCTTATAGAGTTGTCACAAAATGTTCCTGTTATTATTAGGAAATTATTAGGAAGTACATGACTACAATGGTAAAAGAATTGTACTATCAAAGAATCATTAACTTGAATATCTGTGACCATTAGAGATTAAAAATATTTCTAAGGTTCTAAAACTTCAGGACATGGCATAGAAAGAAAGTCTCCTTTCTTATGTCCTTTTCTGAAATATCTAACAAAGAATATCAAAAGTAAATGTCTGTGCAAGGAATTCTTGAAAGGTGTCCCTGAGTGCTCAGTAGAGATACACAGTGTATGGTCCAGTGGCTTTGAGGTTTTCTTCAACATTTTATTTTACCTAAATAGGATTGTTTAATTTATTCCTATCTCTTTTTTAGTAAAATGAGAAAGAAATATAGAAAGAGGGAAATGATAATGTAGATTGTTTTTCTTTGTCTTTGGAACATTAAATTAATTAGTATTAAGTATCTATAGTACTTAGACATTTATTATAATTAATTATTTTGAATGATATTCTTAGATCGGACTCTTTCTCTTTTACTCTAAAACATTAATTTTGAGTGCTTTACAAAATCTGTCCAGACTAATTCAATTTGAACTCTTGAAATGGTCCTGCTCCTTGTTACAACTATCTCATATTTGATTTGTGCTTCTATTTTCCTGTATGCTGTCTTCCTTTCTTTCCATCTTTGTTCATCATGGTATTCACAAGTTTTTTTCTGGTATCAAATTTCTTGTATTACTACTATTACTACTACTACTACTACTACTACTACTACTACTACTACTACTACTACTATTATTATAAACTCCAGATTTTATTCCCACCTCATCCACCCTCTGACTATTCCATATCCCATACCTTCTCCCCATTCCCCTGTCTTCAGGAGGATATCCCCATCCCCCACCCTCCACCCAACCTCTAAACTTCCTGAGGCTTCTGGTCTCTTGAGGATTAGATGGATCATGTTTGATTGAACACAGACCCGGCAGTGCTCTGCTGTATATGTGTTGGGGAACTCATAACAGCTGGTGTATGCTGCCTGTTTGGTGGTCCTGTGTTTGAGAGATAACAGGGGTCCAGATTAACTGAGACTGCTAGTCCTCCTACAGGATCTCCCTCCTCCTCAGCATCTTTCAGCCTTTCCTTAATTCAACCACAGGGGTCAGCAGATTCTGGTCATTGGTTGGGTGGAAATATCTGCATCTGACTCTTTCAGTTGTTTGTGTCAGGCCTTGGGGCCTTCCCTTGAGCTGGAACTCACTTTGGGCCTGTTGCTGGACCTTCTTTGCCTCAGGCTCCTCTCCATTTCCATCCCTGTAGTTCTTTCAGACAGGAACAATTATGGATCAAAGTTTTGACTGTGGGATGGCAACTCCCTCCCTCATTTGATGCCCTGTCTTCCTGCTGGAGGTGGGCTCTATAAGTTGTCTCTCCCTACTGTAGGGCATTTCACCTAAGGTCCCTTTGAGTCCTGAGAGTTTCTCACCTCCCAGGGTGATGTTGGGTTCTGGAGGGTTCCTCCAACCTCCTACTTCCTGAGGTTGCCTGTTTCCAAATTCTTTCTTCTGGAACTCAGGTTCTTTTCCCTCACCCAATACCAGATCAGGTTCCTCTCTCTCCTCATAACCCCCTGTCCAAATTCCCTCGCAGGTCCATCCCTCCATCCCCACTTGCGATTGATTGATTTTTTTCCCCCTCTCAAGTGGAACTAGGCATCCTCAATTGGGCCCTTCAGCTTGTTGACATTTTTGAGTTCTGTGGACTGTATTATGGGTATTCAGTGTTTTGTTTGTTTGTTTGTTTGTTTTTTCTAATATCCACTTATTAGTGAGTATATACCATGCATGTTCTTTTGGGTCCGAGTTACCTCACTCAGGATGGTATTTTCTAGTTTCATCCATTAACCTTCAAAACTCAAGATGTTCTCGTTCTTAATAGCTGAGTAGTATTCCATTGTGTAAATGAACTACATTTTCTGTATCCATTCTTCTGTAGTGGGACATCTAGGATGTTTCCAGCTTCTGGTTATCACAAATAAGGCCACTATTAACATAGTGGAACACGTGCCCCGTGGCATGGTGAGGCATCTTTTCAGTATATTCACAAGAGTGCTATTGCTGGGTCTTCAGGTAGAACTATTTCCAATTTTCTGAGGAAACTCCAGATTGATTTCCAGAGTGGTTGTACCAGTTTGCAATCCCACCAGCAATGGAGGAGTGTTCTTCTTTCTCCACATCCTAGCCAACATGTGTTGTCACCTGAGGTTTTAATCTTAGCCATCCTGTTTGGTGTAAGGCAGAATCTCAGGGTCATTTTGATTTGCATTTCTCTGATCACGATGGACTTTGAATATTTCTTTAAGTGCTTCTCAACCATTTGTGATTCCTCTGCTGTGAATTCTCACTTCAGTTCTATACCTCATTTTTTGATTGGGTTTTTTTGGTGTTTAGTTTCCTGCATTTATATAGTTTGGATATTAGCTCTCTATTGGATGTGGGGTTAGTGAAGAGTTTTTCCCAATCTGTAGGTTGCCCATTTGTCTTATTAACTATGTCCTTTGCCTTAGAGAAACTTTCCAATTTCATGAGTTCCCATTTATCAATTCTTGTTTTTAGAGCAAGAGCCATTGGAGTTCTGTTTAGAAAATGTCCCCCTGTGCCAATGAGTTCAAGGTTCTTTCCTACATTCCCTTCTCTAAGATTCAGTGTATCTGGTTTTATATTGAAGTCTTTTAACCACTTGTACTTGATCTTTGTGAAAGGGGACATATATGGGCCTGTTTTCATTTTTCTACATACAGAGAGTCAGTTAGACTAGTACCATTTATTGAAGATGTTTTATCTTTTCCATTGTATATTTTTGGTGTCTTTGTCAAAGATCAAGTGTCTGTAAGTGTGTAGTTTTATTTCTGCATCTTCAATTCTATTAAGTCTCTTAAGAAATAAATCAAAGAAGATCTCAGAAGATGAGAGATTTTTCATGCTCATAGATTGGCAGAATTAATACAGTAATAATGGCCACCCTACCAAAGGCAATCTACAGATTCAATGCAATCCCCATCAAAATCCCAACATAATTCTTCAAAGATGTGGAAAGAGCAATTTGCAAATTCATTTGGAAGGCAAAAAACACAGAATAGCAAAAACAATTCTTAACAATAAAAGAACAGCTGAGGGAATCACCATCTCTGACCTCAATCTTTACTACAGAGAGATAGTGATGAAAACTGCATGGTATTTGTGCAGAGACACACATGCTGATCAATGGAATAGAATTGAAGACCAAGAAACAAAATCACACACTTAGGGACTCTTTTATTCTTCTCTTGTGGGAATCTACTTCTCAACCTAATCACGGGCAACATTGTGATATTATATGAAGAAATTTGGTAAATTGGCATGTTTAAGATCTGTTCCTTTTATTTGAGGAACTTTGCTTCGACTTTTTAGTATTGAATTACTAAGATCTACAATTCACATGAGATCATGTCACCTTTATGAATAAATGAAACATAGAAGTGACAGGTATCACTCAGTAACTGAGGCTGAACTAATGTGTTGCTTGTCATGCTATGGTCTATGTATTCTGATAATAGATAAAAACCCATTTGTGATGTCACTGACTGATTGCAATGAACAAAATTCTTCTATTGACTAGTAATGGACATATAAAGCAAATGAGAAGTTATGTTTACTATCACGACATATTTGGTGTTTCTTAACCACTGAAGAACAACATAAGCTATCCTAATGCTAATGTGCCTGAATTCTACAACCAAGTTAGGATACAGAATTACCATTTTAAAATATGGCCTGTTTGCTACTCATCTTTATAATTCAGCCCAGTAGCTCAGAGTAAATGGCAACATCCACATATAAACTTTCTTCCTGACATATTCTGATCTAATTTCTAACTTGATTTTTCATTTCTTTCTCTCAAAGCAAGATATTTGTAGTATGAGTTAGTCTTGTTTTCCCCTTCTTGTGTCTTCTGCATAGAAAACAGTTTGATAGAAACAAAGACTTTTTTTTTTTACTGTGATTCTACATATGCACTTTCTCCCTCAGTGTGTCTAGGCACTACTGTACACCAGAATGGAAGAATAAGCCAGAGCTGGGATTGGATATAGCCTGTAGGATCCTGGTCTTGTTAGGAGTGTGTGTTCATGGGGGTTGTGCTTCTCCAAGGATTTTAGTGTTACAGCTCATAGAAAATATTCAGTGAAATAGCTCTCTTAGATGATCTTCAGTGAAACACTTTATTACGGGTAGACAAGGGGTATCCATGAACCTTAAAGAGTGGTGAATATAAATCACTGGCTGGAGTTTAACATATTACAAATGCTTCATTTGCATGGATAGGCATTCTAGGAATTGAAGTTAGATTTGTTGGTTTGCCAAAGACTTTGTGAACTTCCAGAGCTAGAGGATGTTGGGGATGGGCTCCCCAGATATGGTCTGGCAGAGATGCAGTATCCCTCCCAGAAGAGCGTTCTCCATTTTGTGCCAATCTCAGCAGAGCTATCCAGTATGGAAGACTGCCACTTTAAATAGCAGGATTTCCTCACATTTTATTGCCAAGTTGTGTTATCAGATATCAGTTCTTCAGTAAAATCTCACTGAGCAATCTTATAAACTGACAGTAACTCCTGTCCTCCTATCCATGTTAACTTCATTTTTTTCCTTCATTACTCTTACTACCTACTGGTATACCATACATGGATTGATTTAATATTGTTTGATTTCATCTCCTTATATTCTCAGAGCTCACCAGAAACTAAGTGCCATGATTAAAATGATATCACTTTGAATCTAGAGAAATGGTTCAGCTATAAGGCTGCTCATTGCTCTTCCAGAGTGCTTGAGTTCATTTTCTAAAATTAACCACAACGCTACAGAATCCAATTCCCTCTTTGGACTCTGTGGATGTACACACATGCACACGCACACACACACACTAAATATATGTTATATATGTTATGCATATATGATATGGTTGTATGTACGTATATAGAGGTGTATGGTGGTAGACACAAACATACACATAAACTAAATTAAAAGCAAACTTCACAAAAGAAAAGCCAACTCATTTATTGTTCTATCCTCATTAGCATAATATTTGCAGAAGTCATTCAAAGAATATTGAGTGTATGAAAATTAATTGAGAGGAATAAATAGGAGTTGGGTCATTTTTTTAAGTGGTTGTATATTTAAACACTGTATTGCTGTTTAAAAGGAGCAGAAAAATTTGAGAAAATAAAAAGAAATACGAATGACATATAGATTTTTGTCAACCAAAATTGATTAAAACATAAAAAAGTTATTGACTTTCCAAATCAAAATAAAACACTTCTCTGTTCTTATTTACTTACCTGGGAGCAAAACAAATATTTCTCAAATATTTCCAGTGTTATCAAGTGATACCCATTTTGTATATCATTTTCTATACTTTTTTGCCATACAAAGGAAGTCTTTTCACACCAAGATTTTCTAAGACTGACGTATCTGTTGGTTGAAATGAGAATTCATATCCTGTCTGTGAATTTCACATTTAGTATAGAAGGATTTTTATTAAAATGCCTGTGAATTCTTCCCCAATTGATTAATGAAGAGACTTGTCAACATTTAATTTTTCCATACTATCTGGGATCCTAATGGACCATACCTTGTTCCCTCCTTGCTGAATTGACCTCAACAGCTATTTGTTAAATTATAGATATATGTGTATTGATTCTCTTTATCCCAAATTATTCAGATAGATGGTTCAGTTGGATGACTAAATATGAACCATAGTAAATGATAGAGTCAGAATGCCTTCTATAAAAGAAACGTGAGACCCAAGTTGATCATCATAATATTTTTTGTTGCTTATGCAGAACAAGAATACACATAAAATTTAATGTAACATGTTTTGATATTGAAGGTTGTAAATTAAGAAAGTATATTATTAAGAAAATGGTCTATGTAGTGATTCTGGTTTGTTTCTCATTCTGGCATATATATGGTCTTGACCAGAAAATGTTTGAATTCTTAGAGTATTCTGTATCCTGTGTCAGAGAAGCTGACACACATCTTTCCTTTTTCTGCCTCAGGCTTATACAGTGTGGACCCCAAATGCTCAGCTACAATGTAGAGGTCAGATAATCCTATGCTCCCTTGGCAATTGCTTGTACTCAGGCCTATCCATATACCTTTGTAAGGGAAGGATCAGCTATAAGGTCAGAAGAAATAAAAGTAATGAAATAAAAAATGTGAGTGGAGAGTTATAATCTTTATTTCTAATATTCTTTATTATTTCCTTTGCTTTCTTCCTCTTTCTTTGTGCTTCCTCAGAGGAGGTATGAGATTTACTTATTTTATTGATTTATCCATATCCTACAACTGAATACTATAGACAAAGTGGCTTATAAACAATTAAATATAGGTCTTTATTTCTTAGTACTAGATGCTGAGAGTTAGAAAACAGATGATCATGGAACCAGAAAATATGACATCAGGTATTTATCAGGTGTGCTCCTATTCTCTGGATTGGGGTTATTTTGCTAATTACATTCATAACTCTTTCTTATCCTCATATCTTTTTTTTTATTGTTTAGGGTATTTTGTTGTTGTTTTTTTTGGGGGGGTACAGGATTTCTCTGTGTATCACCAGCTATCCTGGAACCCACTCTGTAGACCAAGCTGTCCTCAAACTCAGAGATCCACCTGCCTCTGCCTCCTGAGTGTTGTGACTAAAGCATACTTGGTTCTGACAATTTCCTATAACCTCCTAACCCCACAAATGATCCCATAATATTTAGTTGTAATATACTCATCTTGAATGAAATATGGTAATTGTTCTTTAAAAGTTCTCTTGACAAACAAAATAGGCAGATAGATATGAAATCTTTGTGTATCTACCTTGGGGGTCTGTCAAGAATGAGCTTCTACAAGCTGTGAATTGCAGCATTTACACTGACAAAACTATTATCATGGACAAAAATTACATCATCACTAGAAACACAGCTCTTCATTGTTTATTCACTGAGCCTCATCATGTTCCAATGACTAGATTGTCTAAGCCTGATGGTCTTGAATATGGCTCTGTGTAAACTTGATGGGTCACACAATAAAAACATCATGAATCTAGGAAAGAATTATATAGGGTGGCAGGAAGATTTGATACTAGTAGGATGATAAAAGAGTGGGTGTGAGGAGAAAGAGAGAGAGAGAATAACCATAATACATCATATATGGGAACTGTCAGAAAACTAGTGAAAGAAAATTAGAAGAAATGAAGAGTGAAGTAAAGAAGGGAGGATGGAAAGAAGGAAGAAAGGAAGGAAAGAAACAAGTAAGTGAGAAAGAAAAAGAAAGGATATAAGAAAGAATGAAAGAAAGAAAGAAAGGAAGGAAGGAAGGAAACAAATGAGAAAGAAAGGATATAAGAAAAAAAGAACAAAGAAAGAAAGAGAAAGAAAGGAACAAAGAAAAGAAGGAAGGAAGGAAGGAAGGAAGGAAGGAAGGAAGGGAGAAGAAAGAAACTCAAAATGGTGCTTAGCTACAAAATATTGATAGTTCACCATACTCAGGTCTAAATTAATGATACCCACATTTAATGATAGTCAAATGAGTTAGATTCCTTACTAATTCTAGTTGCATGTTGGAATGTATAGGAATAATTATATAAACACATTAATTCCTTCCTTCTAATGAAATTAAAACAAACTGGTTATTTCATTCAGTAGGGTTAAAAACATGATGGATCATTTTAATATACAATACTTGACAATTTCACCCTTTCCATAAGTAGTTGCATTGGGGTCTTTACATTGAATTTGTACAAATATCAGTTATTTCTCTTTTGTAGGGCTTTTAAAATAACTAATATATTGAGACTCATTTCTTTTACTTCCTTGTAATTGTATTTATGTGATGATGATTGATTTAAGGCAGCATTGCTAATATTGTTACTGAGTGTTCTTTGTCTTTAGTTGGCCATACACTAAAAAGTGTAGCTCTAGCACTGTGTCTAAAACACTGTATACCTTTACATTTTTGCTTTTCTGATTCATTTATGCACCTTAACCTTAGCATCACCTAGGGTCAGAACTGATGTGTTTGTCATTTGGCTTTCTTTCCCTGGTCTCATTCTTTCTGAGTCCAATATTCTCTCCTGGTTCTCTTGCTCATCCTTTACAAATTGCGTGCTTGCATACTTTGGGTTAATAGTAATAGATATTCTTGAATCCAATCCTGAGAACATTGAACTATGAAGCTTTGGTCAAGTGACATAATTTCTGAGCATAGTTTTTCACCTAGACAATTTTTAAACCTAGGTAAGTATACTTTGTGTTATGTTCTTTATATAATAAATGATTTCTAAGTTTATAATGCTTAACTATTTCATAATTAAATAAAATGCAAAGGGCCTAAATAATTTTTCTAATATGTCATTTAGCATAAATTGCATATTTATTCCATTTTATGTGTTTCCTTGCACTATTTCATCTTTTAACAAAGAAAGTATATCACATATTAAAGATACATTTTATTTTAAAATCATCATCACTAGAACTAGAAGCAATAAAGAACAGAAGAAAATGAGTTAGCACATCAGGAAAAACATCTAAGAATTAGAAGAATGTTGAATTACATTATATTATAAAAGATAAGATAGCAGATACCCACTTGGACAAGCAAAAATAACATGTAAAATTCCCTAGAGCATCTTCACAGAAGGTACTTTGAAAGGTCTATAGGATCGAGAATACACTATTTAAGAGTCTCAAACTCAGATCATTTAGCTGCCCACCAGAATGTTCTTTGAAAGACCAATCTTAGCTGTTTCCTGCTTTTTACCACCTTTTCAACTTGAAAGTATCCTAGAGTAACCTCTTTCCAATACTTTCCCATAGCTGTCAGAAAGCTTAAAAGGTATTTATTAGACTAACCTTCACAGTTGAAACCTTTGAAGTATACTTTCTAGTTTAGGTAATACATTGGCAGGTGCTGTTTTATATCAAAGGGAAATCCATCAATTAATAAGTAAATATAACAATGTTTTTCTCTTCTTTAACAAGAAAGCTAAAGAAAGGGACCATGGGCAATCTAAAGAGGAATGATCACCCTGAGGAAGAAAAGAGCTCTCCTGGGAATGCAAAAGACACACTAATAGATCTGTCAGAACCTGTAAGAGACTGGTAAAAGAGTGCTTGATATTTCAAAGACCCTAATCTACAACAGTCTTCATCTTAGATGTGGTCTAAACCACACTGAAGAAAGAAAGATTACATTGATGAAAAAATAAAGCATGATTTAGAATTTGTTTCAGTGGGGAATATTGTATACTATATGTGTAGGTATGCAAACAAGTTTGTGTCAATACACTGTAATTAATTAGCATTCACATTAATGTATTCAGACTCATGAGATTTGTTCATATGCTTTAATAATATAACTAAATAAAGTTTTACTCTGAGAGTTGGATATAGAGATTACTTGCAATAGAGTGGTAAATCATGAAGAAGTTATCTTATAAAATTGTAGTCAAGCATAATATAATGATAGCATGCTGCATTTAAAGGACACAATTATTTTGTATATGCATATATAGTGTTATAGTAAGTAGACTTCTTATCCTGTGGTTTATTGAAGGGGGAATACTGCAATTGACCTTATATTATTATTTCACAATTTAATGCTATAGAAGATATAGTGAGTATTTAGTAGATAGTCATCTATTATTAATTATAACTGATAAAAATAGTTCTATTTCAAGTCTTTATATGAATAACAGAGAAACTTACATTATTCAAGAAGTTGCAAGATTCATAAGGCCACCTCCAAATTTATAAAAGCATCAGGCACTTGCTGGAGAGAGAAAACTCTGTTGAACTCTTTTGTATGAAGTTTCAGAGATGTAGCTTTTATATGGCATCACTCCTGTCAGGATGGAGTTTTATGAATGCATTGGGCTTCAAGTCATCCAAGCTTACTCTCACAAGTATGCCAAATTAACTCATAGTTAACAGAGTTAGTCTTGTATGAAGTCATTTCTTTTGTCTGTCATTGGTGCCTTATCTCAGAAAAAGTCACATAATATCTATTTGAACTAAAAACAATATTGGAAATAACAGAATATTTCAAAATTTGTACTATCGTATAAATACCATATAAATTACTGTTAAGAAATTCTGATTTTGAATGATTTTAATATAAAAGAGTTTAATTTAATTATGATGCCTAAAATTAATTCAATAATAAAAAGCGAAGGAAAATGTATTCAATAAGACTGTTCTACAATATAAATTATTTTAATACAAAGTTTTTGTATGCATCAAAATAATATATTAATTCATAACTTCAAGTGATAAATTGAATAAATATTAAGCAGTTGCTTTGACTTTTTTGTCTTGCCAAGAGTCCTCATTCCTTTACTTAAGGCAAAATTCCTTTTTTGACTGAATTTTCAAATGTTTTGACAATGCTTTCATTTTCATTTACATGTGTAGATATGGCTTTAATTCCTGTCTGTTTGGAAAATCATGTTGTATTTGCAGTGAGCTAATGAAGTGAGAGTTCTATGCTGTAATATTCTCCAAAAGGTCCATTTATATGCTTTGTGCTTCAGTCCAAAAAATAAATCTTGGCTGTTCAAATGGCCATATGTTCAGCATGTTAGCACAGGTGAGCACAGTAAGGCTGGCTGCTACAGCACAAAATAATGATATCATGAAAATAAAGGAAAATACCAACTGAAAATGGGCACATAGCACTTTCTCACATTAGAAACAAAAGTCATCAAAATATAATCATAGTAGAAAATCTATTCTAAACACATCAATGTTAGTTTCACTAATGACTGACAAACTTTAGATAAGTGAAATAAGTGAATACTCAGAACATCCAGTCTATCAATCAACAAAAGGCTAATGTACTGAATAATAATTTTCAAACAAAATAATTATAAATAAATACTTCAAAAAGTATTCAATATTATTAAACATCAGAAAGGTACAAAATAAAATTGCTCTAAGATTTTACCTAAATAAGCTTGAATAGCTATCACCAAGAGAGTAAATAACAATAAATGTTGGTGAGAACACGAGCACAGTGGAATCTTTATGCACTGTTACTGGAAACTTAAACTCACGTAACCTATATGAATATCAGTGTGCTTGTTCCTCGAGAAACTAAAAGCATACTAGAATATTATATGACCCATTTCTACCAAAGGATTCTAAAAAACATACCACAGTAACATGCACATTTATATTTACTGTTGCTCTATAATAACCAAGATATCCAATCAGCCTAAGTGTCCATCCACTGAAGAATGGATGAAGAAATCTGATGCAATACATGCTGAAGTTTATTCAGCAATATAGGTAATAAAAATCATAATATTTGAGGAAAATAGATGAACTTAGGGTCATTATGTAACTGAAGTAAGTCTGGCTTTCTGAGTCTCTCTCTCTCTCTCTCTCTCTCCCTCTCTCTCTGTGAGCATGTGTGTTTTCATGTGTGTGTGCATGTGTGTGAGTGCGTGTGTGTGTGTCATGTAATATGAAACAAGTGGGAAATTAAGAAAGGAGAAGAAAACACTTTAAGAGATAACTGTGGAAGAAGATAGCAATGGTAGTAATGAAATATTTGGTATATGAAAATAGAGATGAGAAATTGGTGGAGAAGGAATGGAACAGTAAGAGAAGGACAGGTGGGCAGGGGAAAGTAATGGAGAGACAGGCAGGACTATAAATAAAAATAAATAAAAAAAAAGGGCTTAGTTACTAAGCCTTAGTACCCTAGATTGTCTTATTATCTATTGCATGCAGCTACCATTGGTAGCTCATGACAGTATACATAGTAACTAGAAACTTGACTCAAATAACGTTAAGGAAAACAGGTAAATCATAATACAATATCCGTTATGATTTATATTACTGAGACTCCACAAAATAGTTATTAATTTTAAAGAAAATTAATATTTTTACACTTTGATCTAGCAGATAACCCTTTATATATTGTATTGATTTGATAATACCTGTGATGGCAATTCCTGGTTGTCAATTTGACTCCATCTGGAATGAACTATAGTCCAGAAGTGGAGGCACACCTGTGATCCGGATCTTGAGGATGGAAGTCAAAGGCTTCTGGCCCAGATTGTGACACGATCCAGATCTTGAGGCATAGTAGTCATGAATAGGTTAAGCCCAGGCAAGATAGTACTCAACTTTTATTAAAGGAGACAGAGGCATGCAGATCTCTGAGTTCAAGGCCAGTCTGTGACAGATCAGTTCCAAATCCAGATGTGCTGGTACACACCTTTAATCTCAGCCACACCTTCTGCTGGAGGCATACATAAAAACATTAGAAGAAGGAACACTCACTCTTCTTCACCCACTTGCACTTACTTGCCAGCATATCAGTTGGAATCTACTTATTTAGGATTCTATCTTATATAGAAGACCAGCTGAAACAACTCACCCTGTCCAAAAGTAGGGACTCTCAGTTTAAGCTTAGCACTAGGACAATTTCAAAACTGAAAGTGCAAATATTTGAAAATGTATTGATGTCCATTTTGTATTTATTTGACAACCAAAGGATGAAAATAAAAGCAGCAAAGGTAAAATTCAGAGCCCAATTCAGACATGCTTAATATGTGCAAATGTTCTCTTTAGAGACCATACATTTCCCAACTTGGAGCTGCTTTGTAGATAGATCCCTATAGATGGTGCTAGGTGACTTATATCCGCATATGCAGCCCTTCCATAACTTTCCATTGTTCAAAAAGACCCACTCTCCATTTTTAGTAGGTATCTTATAGAGAAAATGTGCTAATCAGAAGGATGGGATCCATTAGGTGGAAATGTGTTTTGGACGCTGTTGATAAAGTGAGTTAAAATGTCTAGGAAGGATACAGTTGAGTCCTCCCCTTAGTTCTGCCCTTTGTTCTAGAAAATTAGTCAGATTTAACAGAGAATGTGTAAAACCCAATTAAAAATTAGCTATAAGAAATTTTTGAAGCCCAGGATATATATACTGGCTAATTTTGTGTATCAACTTGATACAAGCTGGAGTTATCACACAGAAAGGAGCTTCAGTTGAGAAAATGCCTCAGAGAACCAGGTGTAAGGCATTTTCTCAATTAGTGATCAAGGGCAGAGGGCCCCTTGTGGGTGGTACCATCTGTGAGCCTGTAGTCTTGGGTTCTATAAGAAAGCAGGCTGAGCAAGCCAGTAATAAACATCTCTCCATGGCCCCTGCATCAGCTCCTGCTTCCTGACCTGCTTGATTTCCAGTCCTGACTTTCTTTCGTGATGAACAGCAATTGGAAACGTAAGCTGAATAAACTCTTTCCTCCCCAACTTGCATCTTGGTCATGATGTTTGTGCAGGAATAGAAACCCTGACTAAGACAATAACGATATCTGAAAAAGGTCTGCCTGTGAGAAAGAGCTCTGGAGATCTAGGATCTGTGGTTCCAAACACTTTATATAGCATCAGAATAGAAGGGGTGGGATGGAGCACACACCAGTGCCATTCTGTGTATCCATTGAGGAATAGACAGTTTGCTTGAACACACACACACACACACACACACACACACACTTGCACACAGATTGCACATGGTGAGGAGAGAGAGGGAGGGACTAAAACAGATCTATATTGTCAATAGAGGAAGACAAAAGACAGTGGTGGTCTTTCTTTTTTCTTTCTTTCTTTCTTTTATTCTAATTTGGAAAAGATGATATTCTTGTTTTTATTATATAATTAATTATTTCTTATATATTTACATCCTGACCTCAGTTTCCCCTCACTCTTCTCCCAGTTTCTCCTCTCTACTTGCCAGATCCACTCCTCTTTCATTTCCCCCCAAAAAAGAGCAGGCCTCCCAGGAATCTCACCCAAACATGGTATAACATGCCTAACTAGGCACAAATCCTTTCATCAGGGTTGGACAATGCAACCCTGTATGAAGAAAATGGTTTCAAAATCAGGTCGCAAACTTTGTGGAACTTCAACTTTCTCAGTTTTAAAGTAGGCTCTCCATTATTTAATAACAATAATGATGAGATATGTTAATTTCATGTTAATAATTTATAGAATACATGGGATCTAAAATGCAAAAAGATGCCCTACTTGCCAAAACTAATTTAGTAGACAAAATTCTCAGAAATAGCTATTACTGCTACTCTCACAGTTGAGCATGCCATTCATGTTCAGTGCCTCGAGTAATGATAACACTACAGCTGGAGATTAAGCATTCCATCTTATTACCAAGAGTGCAAGTTCTATTTCATAGCACTTTTAAATTTATGGTAATTATAGTATCAATACGTTACATTTGCTCTTGATCCTTCGGTACTCTTTTATATTTGTTAAGCAGAGACACATCATAGCTTCCCATATAAGTTGAGAATTCAGTAAAGAGAAAGACAGAAATGGTGACTGAAAATGGAGCTGCAAGAAGATAAACATGAAGATGGATAAAATTATTAGAAATACTATTATAGATCCAGTGAGCATTGTGTGCTCTAGTTGATGACTCAAAGGATCCGGTCAGAGTGAGTAATCTTTAAGTCTTGAGGAGAGAATATCCAAGTTCTAATGAAAATAGATGAGGTCATTACTCAAATATCAGGAAGCATACTGTTCCATCCAGCGTTGTCAGATGGTTGGCAATTACAAATAAACACATACATAGTGTGTTGGGAGATGATAAAAAGCAACAAGAATTGTGTGAAGCAGCAAGAAGCCTCAGTGGCCACTCGCCTGAAGACCTAAATTTTAATTCCCTGAGCAATATTTAAAAAAATCAGCAATTAGCAACACCAGGATAAGCCTATCATTCCAACATTTTGCTGGCTAGATGGTACAGCTGAATTTTTGAGAGTTACTGTCATAAATAAGGAGGAAGGATTGAGAAAATTAACTATTGACCACATGTATATTCACACTCAGGCTTACGTGAAAACATGGATATACACACACCAAGCACACACATATTACACATGTACCACATACACCACATATATAACATACACAAAATGCACATACCCCCACACACATACTGCATATCACACCCACAGCATATACTACACATCTGCACCACTCATGTACCACACAATAAGTACACATCATACATACCATGCACACACATCATAGAAATACTGCTGGCCATAATTTCCTGAGTTCGGCCATCTTAGCAACAAGTTTCACCTTGCTGGCAAAGCTGGATTCATGTTCCCAGGCCCTGGAACCAACTTCTCTCCTGCTTCTTCAGATGTCTCATGCTTGCCTGTTAACTAGTAAAAAATACAAAGAGGGAAGTTGCCATTATCCAAGGCACACAAGTCATAAATGTGCTGTCTGTCTAGATTTAATTGACTACATGAATCTTACCCACTCCTTTGTTCCTTTATCATTCTAGGCTCCAGATCAGAGTCCAGAAAGGGACCTGACTGCAAAGGTACACATGTGAGATATTTTCAGAAATTAATTCTTTCAATTTGCTATGTTTCCTTTTAAATTAGCTTTAAAAGTAGCATTTTTCCATATAGGATCTTCATATATGTTTTATTATTTGATCTATATTCTACCATCCAGTACTAGTGAGCTCTGTAATAGGAAAATCAATTTTAGTTTTTTGAGATTATGCTTACCAGGTTACATTCCTACCAAGAGAAAATATGGGTCTACCTTTCTTCACATTTAGCTGGCATCTGATTTTGATTTCATTTGTTTTGTTTGGTTTGGTTTTGTTGCTGTTGTTCTGTTTTTCATGATGGTATGGCTAGGGTCAGATGAAATTTTACAATAGACCAAAAAAGCAGTTAATTTTGAGGTAAAGTTCATAGATTATGAATGCTACATTTAGATATAGGAGGGAGGGAGTTTGTTCTAAGCGCACCACAAAATCGTAAACACATTAAGGAACAAGATCATGCAACCAAAGCTACTCTTAAACTACAACTTGTGAGTTTCTATCTATCTGTCTATCTGTCTATCTATCTATCTATCTATCTATCTATCATCTATAAGAACACACCACAAAATGTAGGGTGAATTAAAGAAACACAGAGAAGTTTTAAAATATATATATGTCTATATATATATATATATATATATATATATATATATATATATATATACATATGTCTATATATATATATTTGTTCTTCTAAGGGAATAAAGCACAATTTTACACACAATGCTATGCATCCAGCAGTAACCTTGATTTAGTGGGAGTTCACTCATATTTTGATATATTGAATGCTCCTAAATGTCAGGTGCTCCAAGCTACTTCAACATTTTATTTCATTCCTAAAATATAATAGTAATTTTAAAGTTAGACTATTGATGTTTGCTGAGAGAGTTAAATTGAAATAAGTCTTGACAGTATCCTCTCTGTTGTCTGAGAGAAGGAATGTACAAGACCAAGTATAAAATCTACAAGAACTAAACATCTGAACCTGCAACCCATGTTTTCACTCCCCCCAAAAAATACATTGATGGAACTCATCAGATTAATGCGCGTTCCCCCCTGACACTGAGGACAGTGTTGTCCTTCAGAGAAAAATGGTTAACAGAAGGGAAAAGGGAGGTCTTGATTTACTAATAAGGCTAAGCATCAGTTGAAGAAGACTGAATAAATAGATATTTATTAATTCTACCAAATATTTTCTAAATGTCCACTGCTTTCTATTAAATATCTCAAATATTCTTACTTAAAAATTATTATTTATTATTTTTATATAAAAATCCAATCATTTGCAGTTATTCTATAATCTCACAGACTAGGAAAATAGTTGAGCCTTATAGAATGCATTTTTTACTGATCACTGGGTCGTTTTTTCCATTCTTTCTTGGATGTATTCAAATATTATTTTTCAAATACAACAGCTGTCCAGTTGGACAAGTTATAACTTAAAACTATAACAAAACTGATGTCATTTCATCACATTGTCCTTAAGTTTTTCAAGGCTTGAGAAGAAAGAGAACAATTATAGCTAAGTGGAACTAAAATAGCTTATAGAAGCACACAATATTTATTAAGTTTACCCAATTACTCATAGGAAAAAGTCAGATTCACAAACATCATCAAGTGATATATAAAACTAACTATGGATGAGAGGAAGAAAACCAAGGAATATCTTCCCTAAAGCTTCACCAATGTTAGTTACTGAATAGTATCTATAAATATCAAAATAGTCAGGGCATCTGAGCAGGGACTAGGTAAACAGGCATCTAATTACCAGTGAAAGAGCCAGAATCAAAACCCTAAGTCCATATGTAGACTTTCTCAGAGTTACAGGCCAGTATGATAGCATTGTCATAAAAACTGAAAGAGGTTTTGCTAAGGGGTTTGGGGTCAGCATATGCTCTTGTTTATGAGATAGCAACTCACAAACGGACATCTCTTTTCTTGACATCTGTAAACTGTAATTTCTCCTTTGGTCTCTGATACCTGTAAACATGTTAATAATTTGGAATGTTTGTCTGTGTGTATGTGTGTGTGCATATGTGTGTTGTTAAGTTTGTTCATGTGTATATGTAGGTCACAGGCTGACACTTCTTTAATTCCTCCTCCTCTTCTTACTTTTGACACTTTCTCTCTGATCTTGGACCTGACTGCTAGACAGCCTGGCTAGGGAATCTGAGATACCCTCCTGGTTCTACTTTCCCAGTGCTGGAGTCAGGGATTTCAAACCCGTTAGAGTGAGAGTAAGAAATGATTCTGTGTCTTCTCCAAATGCTTTTTTTATTTTCTGCTCACTTTTCTTCACTCCTCTTAAAGAGAAAAGGGCTAACATACTCATGTGGTTCATCAGCATCTACACTATTCCACTAATAATGTGCCAACAATGTTTGATACTACGTTTTAATATTACTGTATAAAAGAAAGCTACCCTCCTTTGAGATGGGTAAAATGATGTTATTTTTACCTTCAATTTTGCTCTGAAAATCAAAGTAGACTGACTAAAACTTATTTTTTATTAGCATTTTTTAATCGAATATTTTCTTTATTTACATTTCAAATGTTTTCACCTTTCTAGGTAAACCCTTCAGGGAACCCCCTATCTCATCCCCCTCCCCTGCCTCTATGAGGGTGCTCCCTACCCACCCACCCACCCACTCCTATCTTCCTATACCGACATTCCTGTACACTGGGGAATCAAACACCCTAAGGACCAAGTACCTCTCCCATTGATGTCCAACAAGGCCATCCTCTGTCACATATGTAAAATTTATTTTTTAAAGATAATTTTTGATTCATTCACTATCTCTTACTTTGACAATATTGTTGTTATTATAAAGTGTTTTTTAAAATCAGAATTGAAAGATTTTACTTACCATTTTCTACCTAGGACTGAAATATTTTACTATATTGAAAATTTTGTATCAAATATATTTCGCTTGTAAAATATGTATATGATAGCATAATATTAAGAATAGATTATTTTCTGTGATAGTCATTGTGAATTTCACACAGAATTTTCTGTGAAATATTCCGATAAAGATAATTAAATTCAAGAACTTTTATTTTAATATATACCAATAATAGAACTATTTTTACTTAAGTTTACATTGCAATCAGTTCTTGACTTTTTTCTCAGATATATTCATATATTTTACAGATCATGACATAACTTTTGACTTTTGTTTTGTGAAGAAATGTTATAATATTTATTAAAATAGTTGTAGATAAAATGTATTCTTTTACATTTAACCATTTGCTATTGTCATTAATATTTAAGTAGATAATAGTTCTGAGTAGGGTTGAGTATAATTTATGAACTAAAATTAAGAATTTAGGAATTTATATCATTTGAAATAAATGAAATAGAATAGTCATATTGTTTTCATCTCCTGGTTTAAGCAGTTTTTTATTTTTCCCATAATTTTTGAGACATATTTTAAAAATTGAAATTTTATTGACTTTCAAGTTGAAGTAATTGATTTATATAATATGATATTTTAGTGTACCTAATATATATAATAAAAAGTCATTAGGGAGACAAAACAGGTTAACTTGTATATTTGAGAATACATAGGGAGTTCCAGGCCAGCCAGAGCTATACAGTGAGATCATATCTTCAAATTTAATAAATGGATATTTAGGTAGGCAGATAGATACATAGATAAAAATTTAGAAGTCCAAATTCATCTTCTGAAATAGCATTGCACTGTGGAAGAAGTCAAGTCATCCTTCATGATCACTAGGCTTCCACTGATGCCATTTGTATGCGTTTAGGAGATCAGGGAAATGACTATGATTTACTTGATATGATACATTATAGGATCGCTTCTAGTTAAATTACATTCTTGCTAGTTGAATTTCAAATTTTCAGTCTAGCAGCAATTATAGAAATGATGATAATAATAACCATTATGAACATTACTATTATCACCTGCTTTTCTTCTGGTTTATTTTATGCCAAGTACTTGATCTTTAATAGAGCCATAAGAAAAATTTGATGATTAGTACTTACAATGTTCTCCCTTTATGTTTAAGAGAAAATTACGTGAGATCCAGGTAACTTTTAAATTTCAGAGCCAAGAACCTGAGGACTGGGTATTAGTACCTAATCAAGCTGTCATGGGAGAAAAGCCTCATTTTCATTATGTAATACTGTTTCCCAGTTTTGTGCCCATCAGTGTGAAAGTGGACATTCTGAATATATTTTATGTTACTCATTACATTTAAACCTACAATTCTTGACTGTTCTTGAGAAATAGGAAAATAGGTTCACATAGTAGCAGAGGGCTTCCTTTGGAATTTCTTTTTTGTTAAAATCTACCATAAATGTATGCATAATGTCTTTTATCAAGTTTGTGTTATGATTGAATTAACAGAAGAGCAATTCCATGTCCGTGTATCATTTGCAAGACATCAGGTAGTAGAAGCAGAAAACTTCAGGGGCTATGTGAGGTATAGATGAAGATTCCCTTCTTTTTTCTTAGAAGTTCAAAATCATTTCATTCAAGTTCTTTTTCTAGGATGCAGCTGATCAGCTGATTCTATGTTCTGTAAGTGACTTGCTTGATTAATTTGAAATTTTAACTTACTTCATTTTAATGAGCAGCTTGAGTTTCAGGAGGAAATTGCACACACCACTTAAATCTCTTTTGGACCTGAATATTTGATATTTGATTAATATTATTCTCTGTCAGACTTCAAGCTTTTGTTTGTTTGTTTGTTTTTGTAGATCATATTTTATTGCCATCATTTCTTTTGCCTATAAAGTTTCCCTACATTTTTAATTTTTAAAACTTTTATTGGATATTTTCTTTACTTACATTTCAAATGATATCCTCTTTCCAGTTCCCTGGAAACTCCCTAACCCATCCCCGTCCCCCCTTCTTCTATGAGGGTATTCCCACGCCAACTCACCAACCCTCTACCGCCTCCCTGCCCTGGCATTCCCCTACACTGGGGCATCAAGCCTACACAGGGCCAAGTGCCTCTCCTCCAATTGATGTCCGACAAGGCCATCCTCTGCTACATATGCGGCTTGAGCCATAGGTTCCTCCATGTGTACTCTTTGGTTGGGGGTTTAGTCCCTAGGAGCTCTGGGGGGTCTGGTTGGTTGATAGTGTTGTTATTTCTATGGGGTTGCAAACCCCTTCAGCTTCAAGCTCTAAGAATACCCATGTAGTTTTCCTTTAACAGTCTCCAACTTTCTCAGTGATAGTGCCTTTCACGTGCTAGGGTGTAGAAAAATGATGCCAAGACTTTGGCAAGTTATTTGCAATACACCCCCCCCCCCCCCCGGTCCGTGTGTGTGGGTGTGTGTGTGTGTGTGTGTGACAACAATCAAATTAATGTCAGAGAACTACTTGAGAGAGTAAGTTCTTTCCTTCTACCATGTGGTTCACAGGCACTGAGCACAGGTCATCGAGCATGGCACAAAGCTCTTTACCCCAACTGAATCAGAAAACAAAATCTGGAATTGACTGTTGTCTTTTTGAGTTGGGATCAATCCTAACTATGGCATAGGGATTTTTCTCTGGACTTCTACTAATACAAAAAGAAACACAAAAAGAAAGCGTAAGGCTGTGTGTGTGTGTGTGTGTGTGTGTGTGTGTGTGTGTCGTGATGCACATGTCTATGTGGGTGCATGTGAATGCGGAGCCCAGAGGCTATAATAGTAGAATTTGGTGAACTACTCCATCACCATGCTTATTGTTCATCGTGGCAGGGTCTTTCACTGAACAAAGAATTCAAAAATCACTTGTGACTCTTGTTCAGGTAATTTAAGAACAAATGGACCATTTGGATTACCAATATTGCCCTTCAAAATAATTTTAACACAAAAATAACAGCTTTAAAGTTGGTTGAATTTATTGAAACAAATTCACAGAAATTATTAATTAGGTAATTATATTTAACATAAATCAACTAGATATGTAATATAGTATATATAAATTTATAGATGTCAAAATATTTTATGTAAAATACAGTCACATATATGGCATTTTAGTGAAAGAAAAATGTTATTTATTAATGAATATTTTTAAACTAAAAATACTCAGAACTCCTACCCAGTAATCCATGTACTGGTGAAATCCCTAGAATACACACTTTCATTAGTCTGTTAATTAACTATTGAGCAGAGGTAATATGCCTTCTTGTTAATATAGTCAAATGTGTGAAAGGAAGTCCTGGGGAGGAGCTTATAATTGAGAAAAGTGATCCTAGACCAAAGCAACTGCATTAGTAGCTGAAATTAGGAGCAGAATGTGGACAAAGCTTTAAGACAGATAAAAACATAGCTATGGAAACTCAGAGGGGTTACTAATACACAGAAATGTTGCACAATTCAGAAAACTGAAATATTAAAAATTTTCTATTTTAGATACAGGCACAAAAATAGTCAAGGTGAGATACACAAAAAAATATAACCTCTAAATAATATTAAGCACAAAGATTAAAAAGTTGAAAGAAATAGGATGCATTTGATAAATTTTAAGTACATGAAACTTAATAATATCAATATGATTACAATATGGCAGGTCACTGCTGTCCATGACAGTGAATGGTTGGTTATGACATTCATTAAAAAGAAATAAGCCTTAAGTGGCTGATATGTTTTTTTATCAGCAGAGTCTTATTTTTCAATGTCAACAAAGTCCCATGCTCATAAATCGTTATATGAGCATAAAACAACAACAAAAAAAATCTGTTCTCTTCCAGTTTATATTACTTGATTGTGAGAATTTACATAAGACTCTTAGATACTTGGTTTGTTGTTTATTTTTTTTTAAAGATGCTTTTTTTTTTTAAAGAAGTGTTTTTTTAAAGACACTTTTTATAGCTGCTTTGTGAATTTCACATCATGCACCTCAATCCCACTCATCTCCCCGTCCCTTTGTATCCATGCTCTGCCACCTCCTCCTCAAAAGAAAATTAAAACATTAAAAAGAAAATTTAAAAGAGCATCTTGTTGTGGAAGCTGCAGTGTGTCACAGAGTGCCCCACTGTATAGTCCTTTGTCTGCACATCTTTATTGCCATAAGTCATTGGTCTGGTTCAAGATCTCTGGCTTCTGTTACACCATCAACACTGGATACTTACTGGGACTCCTCTTGGATATCATGCTGCTGCCCTGTGTCATAGAAATTGTCACAAGCTCCAGCTGTCCTTAGATGGAGTAGATGTTGGTGTGGGCCAACTCAAACTTCTGGCTCTAGGCCTGGATGGTTAGGACCTATGCTGGTGAGACCATCAGTTGTCCCACTTCCATACCACCAGGGTAATACTTAGGTATCTACTGATGAATACATTCAAACCAGCCATCACATCCCAGGAAGGTAAGGGTCCCCTACTTGTAAGAAAGTAGATTCCAGAACTGCACGTATCTGGAGAGTTGATCTTAAGAGGTCTTGAAGAGGAACCAGGTATCATCTTGAGAACCACAGCTCTACTCCCATCTCCAGATCTGAATGGATGTCTTCGGGCTTTTATTTTGGTTTGTTTGTTTTTGTTTGTTTATCTCCGTTCATGTTCATTCTTTTGTGACTGCGTTACCTCACTCAGGATGATATTTTAAAGATCCATCCATTTGTCTGCAAATTTCATGAAGTCATTGTTTTTAATAGCTGAGTAGTATTCCATTGTGTAAATGTACCACATTTTCTGTACCCATTCCTCTGTGGAGGGACATCTGGGTTGTTTCCAGCTTCTGGCTATTATAAATATGGCTGCTATGAACATAGTGGAATAGGTATCTTTATTACATGTTGGAGCATCTTCTGAGTATATGCCCAGGAGTGGAATGGCCGAGAAGCACCTAAAGAAATGTTCAACATCCTTAGTCATCAGGGAAACGCAAATCAAAACAACCCTGAGATTTCACCTCACACCAGTAAGAATGGCTAAGATCAAAAACTCAGGTGACAACAGATGTTGGCGAGGATGTGGAGAAAGAGGAACACTCCTCCATTGCTGGTGGGAATGCATGTTGATACAACCTCTCTGGAAATCAGTTTGGCAGACCCTCAGAAAAATGGACATAATACTACCTGGTTTGTTGTTCTTATTATTATCTTTTTTTTTTTTTTTTTTTTTTGGCTTGGTTGCTTTTTAATGAAGGAAAGAGAGAAAAAGAAAGACAATGGGTTTAGGTAAATGAGGAAGTGGGGAGAAACTGAGAAGAATTGGGGGAAGGGAAAATCATGATCCAAATATACTGTATGAAAAAAATACATTTTCAATAAAAAAATTATACTGAATCTTGTTTAAGCTAATTAATCCCCAAAGCAACAGGTCAAGATGGGCAGTTCCTTGCTTTCTGATTTATCATAGAAACTTTTCGTTCCATATGAAACATTCTGTTTTAATGTATTTGTTTCAAATTAGTCAGCTCCCTAAACCAGACTTACAGCACTATAGTTTTATGATTAAATGCTTCATCAGTCTAATTATCTGAGAAACAGATACAAAATAAAATGTTGATCTGATGTCTCCAAGCCACATTTGTCTTAGGTTTTCTTGATTTTTAAAAATAATGAGACTGTCATTTGATGATGTGTAGGCATTCTGTGAATTGATGTTCATTAACGCAAGTATTCAACCAAAATAATAAATTTTTTTAATGTAAATATTGTCCAGCTTGTTTAGAAACCTCTCTATGAATGGAACACAGGTGATCTATTGTAATTATGAGACATACTTTGGAATTTGTGAAGATTTAAGCATATTGTTTTAAAGATCAACATGACCATGACAAGCTAGAAATTGTTGAAGGATTTATTAGATACAGAAAATAAAATAATGTTTCTAATTATTTCTGTTAGATTGATTTTTAACATAGAACTCAAAATAAGAAAAAGCCCTAGGGAACAATTCTCTTCAAAATTGTCTGATATAATTAGAGATAGTTATCCAACTCATTCTACTTCCATTGTAATGATTGTTAGTTAAGAGTGTGTTCGGATTACTTTACCCTTTGTCTTACTTGCTGTGTCCTTCTTTATCATCTAGTACAGGATAAACTGTATGTATTTATCTTTTCCATTGCTGTGATAAAATGTCTGAGGGTGAGCAGCTTTCAGGGAAATTGATTTGTTTAGTTTGTTACTCCTCAAGAACATAGCATAGGCTGTTGTAAGACTCTGTTCTGACTGTTTTGATTGTCAAAGAATGACATGGTGGTAACACACAAAAGAGAAAAATTAGATATTAAGTAAGAAAGCTGGTGCTTGCCTCAATCCTTGCTTGTTAGATATTCCCCTCTTGAGAAAATTAATCAAAATCACATAAAACTTCTTTTGCTCTTTTGAAGGTCTTGGACCACTGCATTAAGTTGCACATAGTAAAGTTGCGCCAAGTATTCAAACAGAACTGCCTAAGGGCTGTAATGTCAACCCAAACAAAACCTGACAATAGTGTATGTCTAAAATTTAAAAAGAACCCTTCAAAACATTATTTTTGAAAAGCCTTTATTATCTATCACAACTTTCTCTAACACACTCACTTTTTCATATTTCTAAGTCTCATGCTTCAAAGAGATATGGAATGATCAAAGACATTGCTCAACCACCATAAAGAGCCTCTTACTCAATGTTGTTCTCACAGTCTTGTAATCTATCCCATGCATGTTTATACATGTGTATACCTTTGGGTATATACATATTCCTATATTTATGGATATCCATAAACATTTTGTAATATGGTTTTATTAGAATAATAAACATACAATCAAGTTTAAAATATAAAAGCATCTAAGGTAAAGTTCTTGTTGAAAATCAGATGTATGTTTTCTGTTATGGACAATTAATAACTCATATTTAGGGTATGGAGAGATAGCTCAGTAGTTAAGATCTCTTACTCCTTAAGGAGGACCTATATTTGTTTGCCAGTCCTCACATGGCTACTAACAACAGTCTGAAACTGTAGTTTCAAAAGGATACATATCCTATTCTAGCCTCCTCTGCTACTACATGCACATGGTACACAGTCATACATTCAGGCAAAATACCTATACACATCAAATAAACATAAAGAATAAATAAATATTAAAAATTACAGAGGAAACTGGATTTCTTTTTATAAAAGAAATCTCATTTGAGTGCAAGCTTTTACTGATAGTAGTAATCATAATCTTCAGAAATAATTATACACTAATTACTAGCAGTAGCGTTTCCTTCTGATTACACACATGCTTGTGAAGCTAAAAGATGGTTTATGCCTTTTGTTCTTTAAGATGAAGCCTTGTATATCATACATCCTCATCTCAGATCAATTAGTCAAGAATTTCCAACCAACAATTTAAGTAACTCAAAGTGTGTCCTTGTGACTTGCCAGGGTTAAGGAATTCTCTACATATACCTTGAACCTGTGTGAAGAGGTGAAGTGTCATACTCACTAACAATGTAACTTCTGTGGACTAATCATGTACCTGGTAAGACTACTTTTTAATACAGGAAAAAAGTTGTCAAAGAAACTGATAAGATCTCTGATTAAACTGTATGAATTTGGTGGAATAAATATACCAAAGAAGGTTAAACTAATAGATGTGATACCTACCTTTTAAATTTTCTGATATAGTCATATACACATAACATGTATAAAAATTAAACACGGCTCATTAATCTTTTCAATTTTGTCCAATATGGATACTATAAAAAAGCACCATGATATATTTTTCTAAATATTTTCCAGATCTTGTAAATTCTAAAGGATTTCCAAATATCATATATCTTAACTTGCTCTGCTCTACACTTAAGGTTCTACTTCCCCACTCTTAAAAAATAAAATCTTTCATCTATGATTGTTTTACATTTTGTTCTTAAAAAAACAATCTTAAGATTTTGCTGTAAGCTCTTATCTAAGGATTTTTAAGGTACCTGTTGGATATAGTTTAAAATATGTATAATCTGCAATATTATTTGGCTTTAAACTTATATAACAAAAGTCCACGGACCACAGGAACATTAAGTGACTCTCCAAGTAATCAGTAAGCCTCTGTCATTTTTAACAGACTCAGAAGCCATTTGGTCTGTACTTCCTGCTTACTCAAGTCAAATTTATTCTCCTCAGGTCTCTGATGGGTTTAAAGACTATAGTAGTAAAAGATCTATCAGTTTAACAGTAGAAACCAAACTTTCAGATGCCTTATCAGTCATGTTCATGGATAAAAATCAGGCCACAGGTCTCAGTCTTCTAAAGCTGCCACCACTAGGTGTAGACACAGTCTACCTTTTACAGACTCAATGGACAGATCTCAGTGTAAGTTTTTACTGACTGTTCCCAGTAATCAATCAATTGTGTCTCATGGGAAATAATTGGGTAGAAAAGGGGTGTTAAGTTTATGTAAGGTCTGAGGATACAGAAGCTTGTGTTGTGTAGATCTAAGAAACTGAGGACATAAGGTATTCCAAGATTGATAAAAGCAAGTTGTTTAATGGTGAAGGGAAGGGAAGTCTAAATGGTGGTATGAAAGTGACTTAAGGTATAGAAAAGAAATAAAAAAATGGTTATGAGTTTTTCCCCTTAATACAAGGCTGCCATGGTATTGAGACTTCAAATGTTCAGAGTTTTAACATTAATCAATGGAGTTTTGATAAATTGTTTTTCTAACTTTGGTAAAGCCTTCCACTATATGATCCATTAATACCAAAGTCACAAACTCAAGATTTTAGTTTCCTTTGGTTGTCTTCTAAGTATAGACTTAAAAGGGACTTCACATTGTGCTAAATCTATATATATCTAGTGTTCTGGATAGAAGGAAAAAGGACTTTTTTCACAGTCTGTTGTCATACTGGAAATCAAGATCAAGTGAGCTTTTGCCTCTTCTGTTCCACAGAAGATTTCTGTCTTCCCTGAGCTCACCTTAAAGAGTCTTCATGCTTTTAAGCTTAAACTGTTTCTCAAGCTTCTATTGTGACACTAAGGTTTCAGTCTCTTGCCTTCTCTATAATGTGGGTTTCAATACAGGTTACAAATAGTGGTGATGCTAACATGTATGAAGCACCTCTTTTTATAAACTTAAAAAGATTCTTGTAAGATTCAGGAAATCAATTTGAGTCCAAATCTTCTGGGTCAAATGGATTCCACTTAAGTACCCCTGTCAACAGCCTATGTTTGTTTCCCCAACTATTACCTATTCTAGAGACCGAGATCCATTCCCCCTTCTCTAGTTTTAGAAGCATCCTCCCTTAACTACTAAGACCATGGGCCTAAAAGTTTCAAATGGAAACTTTTCTTCCTAGAAAATGTGTTTGTCGTCCTAAACTCTTTACCTTAATATTCTGCCCCTAACATCCATTCTAGCATCCTACCAAGTCCAGAGTTTCCTCAAAATCTGCATCCAGGACAGCTCCAAAATGGCTAGCCCCAGGTGGTCTATTCTCATAGGCTGGTTTAACTGGGCCTGAACCTTCCCAGCTTCAGATATTCCCACAGAGCATGGACAGCAAGTAAAACAGCCAGCTCTCCCAGAAGTTGGCCAGTATTCCAATTTCCTTAGGGTTCCCCAAAGATGTTGACCTCCCCAACCATCAGGAAGCAGTCTAGAGAACACAATGCCCTCACTCCTGCCTCATCATTATCCCTTCCTAGTTCCTCAGTTTTAATTAAACCAAATGGGAAGGAATGTTAGTGTATAGGTGATTCCACTGGCTTGCCTGCAGGGACGAGCAACTGCTTAGGTAATGATCTTCCTCTCTAGCCTCCTGGTGTCCCATGTGTGTACAGAGAATAGAAGGACCCACCTGTCACCAATCTCTCTCTCCCTCCCTCCCTCCCTCTCTCTCTTCTTCCCTGCTCCTTCTCTATCAGTCCCTGTGTGTGTCTCTGTCTCTTTCTGTTCATCTCTTTTGTGTCTCTGTGTCTCTGTGTCTCTGTGTATGTCTCTGTCTGTCTGTCTCTCTCTCTGTCTCTGTGTGTGTGTGTGTGTGTGTATTTTCCTGGACTTTTCTTTTTTCCTCTCTCTATTCTCAGTACAATGCCCCTTCACCCAGCCAGCCTTTTCTCTGTCCTGATGACTCTCTTCCTATCTGTTTGCCTATCTACATCTCTAATCCTGCCTCTGTCCCTTCCCCGGGTCCTTACTCCTCTCCTCTCCTCTCCCCAAATAAAACCTCTTTATGCCAGATCTGTTGCATGGTGTAATTTCTCAGTGGCGCTCTTTAGCTCAGGCATGTAAAGGATTTTTATTTTATAACAATATCTACTTATTTTTTAAAAATCACCATAAATGAGTATTGACCTTTTTTTTTTTTTTTTAACCTTTTGGTCCTTGAGGTGAATATCAAAGAGCTATGGTCATTTGATTTATTAATAAAATGTACATTCCATTTAATTTCAATTTCTAAAATATATGATTTATTATTATTTACTTTAAACTTACATAAATGCTTTATTAAAACCACTGTTTCTGTAGTAGGTAGCAGAAAATATTCTAAAAATTCAAAATAATGAAAACTGTGTTTGCAAATATATGTGTGTGTGTGCACATTCAGAGACATTATATCTTAAAAATGCCAACCAATTAAAAAGGAAAACCTATGGAGTTCTAAAACTGCTGTGGCCCGTTCATGGGATGGCATGGCTTTGTGTAAGCTGGTACATGCTGTGCCATTATGAAGAGTCAGTTCACCTTTTACAGTTTCCATGTTATATGAGTCGTTTATCTCTTCTACTTAAGGATAAAATTTAGTTACTTTAATAGGTTGTTTTTTGCAATATTAGTATTTCATCTGTAAGTTGTATGTATTATTTGTATTAAAATGCTTATATTGGATACATCTTAAGGTAACAAATGCCCAGTCCTTCCTTTTGTTTTCTTGAATGCATACAATAAGGAAAACTTGTGACTCTGGTAGGAGAAAACAGATCTTTATGTTTATGATATAGCAACTTATAAGTTGAATGACTGCATATAATGATATAATAACTTGTAATTTTGAAAGATTTTGCTCAGTTTTTAATAATTAACATTTTAATTAAAATATAATTACAACATTTCTTCATTTTCCTTCATCTATCCAATATCTCCCATGTGCTCCCCACTGATTTTTGACTCTGTCTGTACTGATGAATGTTGCATGATATACTCTCTATATCTCATTTAAAATAATGACAAGAAATGACAATTTACATTTATTTATTTTACAAGTCCCTATTGAGGACTTTGGATGTATTATTTAATAAAGAGTTCCACTGTTCAAAATAGTTGCTGTTCAAAATAGTATATCATCTTGTTGATTTTCTCTTCTTTTGTTTTTTGTTTTTTGTTTTGTTTTGTTTTATTTTTTTCGAGACAAGGTTTCTCTGTGTAGCCTTAGCTGTCCTGCTACTAACTCTGTAGACCAGGCTGGCCTTGAACTCAGAAATCCACCTGCCTCTGCCTCCCAAGTGCTGGGATTAAAGGCGTGCACCACAACTGTCTGGCTCTTGTTGATTTTCAATGTATTGTCTCATGTAAGTTATATATTGACATTGTTTACTACTATTTTTTCATAGTAAGAGCTATGTATTTTCAGAGGAAATATATAACATTTGAGACTATTAAATAATTACATCATTCCCCTTCCCTTTCCTCCCTCAAAACCTATGATGTAACACTTCCTTTGCTTTATAAAGCCTTATTTTATTCAGAGCAGGTTATTTTTTGTGTCATAGACCTTTCTGGGTCAAATAAATAATGATGCGATTTAATTTCAATTGCCTTTTAAACTGAAACATAGTCATTCACAGTTTTCAATTTTCACCTTTAAGTAGCAAAAATTGTTTTTTCTAAAAATTCTATTTTATTATAGGATACTTTATAATGTTATTAAAGACTTTTACATATAAGATATTTTCTCTTTGAAGTTCAGCATATCATATTATTTTATAATTATATTCATCTCGAAATTTAATATTATTGATTGAATATGAGGATAACACTTCTAAAAGGAATTAGAAGTATTATTCTACCTTTGGAGCTCTACCTTTGGAGATTTGCAGATAACCCTGTTAGTCTAAGCTCTAAATAATGGCAGAAAAATCTTTATCAATAAGCTAAATAGAAAGAAATGCAGGCGCTCTAGTAACACATATCTGAAAAGTTCATATGAAATAGGGGAAGGAAAAAGTGACAGATGTCAGTATATCTCAGTATTTTAGCTTTGCTGGCAAAAAAGACAAATGTGCATGTCAATTGCAAATCAGTTGTCACAGAGTCAGATCAATTGAAGTTCTTGATACCCAACTATTTGTGTATTGAAAAAATGAAGAAAAAGAATAAGAGAAATATTTTAACACAGAAAGTTAAGGTGTCAAACCATTATTAAGATACAGGCAACTTTTCAAAAAGAATTATGATATTTAAGGTTCGCATGTATACATTGCATTTGTGTATGTGACAGTAAGAGACAGAGAGACAAAGAGACAGAGACAGTGATAGTGACAGAGAGGAACAGAGACCGATTGGGTAGTCTTTTCTGTCAGGAGCACATACTGAAAAGGAAGCCAGAAGGCAAGTGAGATGCACTGCCAAGGTGCTGTGTGCAGCCCAGGTTGTTTTTCTCACAGTAGACAGCAGTTTACCACATGCTGTGCTTAAGAAGGCTTCTTTCCAAATGCTCAGTGATAGCATCCAAGGCAGCAGCAGCAGGAGGTGGAATTGGTTTTCTATCTCCAGTTTTGCAGCCACAGGTTTTGAAACTACCTGGAACCATTGGGTCAAGGATCACAGGACCCAGGGCCAATGTGGTGCCTTTTTGTTGTTGTTTTCAAGAAAATTGGGATATGAGGTTTTTCATCCTGCTACTTGATCCAAACTTTATAAAGAAGACACTTCATTACCAAATCAATAAATGTAAATAAAAAATAAACAATGCACTTATTCTTCATGAAAATAACATAGAAATCATTGAATAGTAAAATTGTATTTTTAGCCTAATAGAAAAGAAATACAATAAATTACTACAAAAAAAGAATACAATACACAAAGTCAGAAAGCTTTTTTAAATGCCAGTTTTATAAGCACAAATTGAGTTGGTTTTATTAAGACAGGATTTTGTTTATTTACTGATATAGTTAATTAGTTTAGTTTTTGATTAAGGGAATAAAGATCTTACTTTGCAGTCCTGGACTTTAAAACACAACAATCCTGTTTCTGCCATGTGAACATTAGACTAAGGTGTGAATCACTATGTCAGTGTTAAAGAGTGTTTATCTTTTCTATTCATCCTGAGCAAAGAAATCCAGACACTGTACTTACTCATTTATATGTGGCTATTAGTCATAAAATACAGGATACCCATGCTACAAACAATAGAACCAAGGAAGCTAAGTAACAAGGGGGGCCCCAAGGACAGACATTTGAATGTAGCTAAGAAGGCAAAATAAATTGTAGATATCAAGGTGGATGGAGAGAAAGAACTGAGTGGAGGAGGGGTGAGAATGGGAACAGAAGAGATGAAGTATAGGGAGGGCAGAGGGAGAAACTACTGGGAAAGACAACTCGATTGCAAGAGATTGGGTGGGGGATATCTGCGATGAGCTCGAAACCTAGGATGATGGAAAGGCCCGGAATCTATGAGGGTAACCTTAGGTAAAACTCATAGGAATGGAGGTTAGGAAGCTTGAACTGAACAACCCCTGTAAACAGTCAAGTCTTCCAGTGGAGGGATTCTGACACTAACCCAGACACAAAACTTTAGACCCAAAGGGTGTCCTGCCTATAAGACTTGCATCATAGACTAGTTAATGATTATAGATTAGTAAAAGAATACCTTTCATAAAATGAAAAGGGTACTATGTTAAAGTTCATGTATTTTAATTTTATCCAGGATGTCTATATAAACACAAACACACACACACACACACACACACACACACACACACAATACATGTTATGCATATGTAGTTTATATATTTAAAAAATGAGTGGAAATTATAAGTATAATTTTCATGAGGAAACAAATACTGAAATGTTTACATATACTCAATTGAAATTAATGTGTTAATGAATAATGAGCAAATATTATCAAGAAGGATGGCTAAAGGGCATTAATGATAAATTGTGTAAGAATCCAATTCCTCCATTTTTCCACTGCCAAATTCCTTGACCCCCATTGGCATTTGAATATTTAAAAATTATTAATAAGTTTAAGACTGATACTGACCTATTATTCATTCATAAAAGAGAAGTGAATAGAGATAAATAAATTAAATGCAGAATTCATTGTCATTAAAAGTGCTTGATTATCTGTGAAACTTTTTGTATTTGGTTTTGCTCACCCAATTTATCATAATATCTTCCTATCAATGAATAGTCCATTGCTATTGATGGAAGGAATATGCTGCATATCACTATAAACAGAAAGGATCTCAGGAGAACATTCTTGTGTTTTTTCTTTTTTAAAGTTAGTTGTTTTATAAGGAATGTTCACAAAGACTCACTAAAGTATGGTATTCATTCAGTAAATGCTCATATGATAAAAGAAAGAACATTCTCTTTCTTTAAAGATCATATTTGAAATATGATATCATTTAATTTTTTAAAATATAAAGATTGACATGTCTTCAATATTCTAGGTTCATTTCCTTTGGTAATACACCAATTTTACTTCCTGAATTATGTATTAGTGATATTTAATTTTCTGAAAAAGTCTGTAGTATTTTTTATAATGGCTCTGATCATTTTTAATGAGCTGTTATGGGATTGGCTTAAATCTAACATAACTCAAATACCAGGTCATTACAGATTACAAAAATTTATTGTAATCAACCACTACTGATCTCCAGAGCTCCAGAAGAGACTTCAGAGCTGAACTTTGCCCCTGAAGGAAAATTTAATGTATGTTTAAAGGATGAGACCACAAAGTGAGGGGGGAAGGATAGGCTGTAGCATTATACAATCATATTTTGCCACATGGGTTTGGTCAAAAGAGTCTCCACTGTGGTTTTGCCTGGTCTTGGGCCCAGCCAGTCACAGGAAAGGAATAAGCACTGGTGATTAGGCCTGAGTCATGTGGTTTCAAGATCTGATTCAGAGCCTTGGTAGTCAGACCTCATACTGGACATTTGTCCCATCACTCTAAATAATAAGAGAACAAAGGAGTGGGCCTGCTGCACATAGTTAGTTAAGGCACAATAAGCAATAGTTATCTGACTTGATTACCTTAGTTTAGATCACAGCCAACTTCATTCTTTTGTAATATACTGGTTAACAGACAAACAAGAAACACTGGCAAACAAGATAGAGATTGGTTCCAGAAACTCAGCTTGACCCAGCCATCAGGATGGAGAAGTTGTTCCTGAGATGGCTGGATTCAGATAACTATCTCCTTACAGAACAAGGATTCCCTTTTATTGCCCTTTTCCTCAGGATTTAAATTCAGACCTTTTAATACTAGCCATATTTTTTCCTGAGATGAGGTGCTTTTTCACTGTATTATTAATTTTGGTTTCTTCAATGATTAATGATTTTAAAAGCATTTTATATGCTTGTTGTCCACTTGTGAAACTAATACATTGATGTAAAACCTGCACTCTCTTTTCTATTGCATTACTATTCACAATGGCCAAGAAATGAGAACAATGTAAGTGTCTATTAACAAAGGATGAAGAAACAGAGTTTTCCAATTAAATTCCATAATGGAACAGGATTCAACCAATGAACGTAACAAAATCCTGTCACTTGGTGAATATGGGTGGACCTATATAAAAATATGCTAAGCTAAATGAATTAAGCAATCCATAGAAAGATAAGAATTACAATCATTATTTCTCTCTCTCTCTCTCTCTCTCTCTCTCTCTCTCTCTCTCTCTCTCTGTGCAATCTGACTTTGAAAGGAACTGTTGCTACCTCAGGCAAGGAAAGTAAAGTTGGCAGCAGGGAAACAAAATTTGTTCTGGGTGAATATTAAGCTATAATTTGCATAATAAGTTCTGTTTCCTAGTAAAATAATTATAAATAATAATAAAGAGATCTGTGTTTCAAAGATAAAAATGAAAAGTTGAAAGAACAACTTTTTTAATGCCTTCATTATATAGTTGATATATGCTTAGAAAGAAGAATGTTTGATATTTGATAAAGAATATATTTGAGATTCAAACACTGCAAAATGTATGTGCATAAAGTGTTATGAGGTCCCACAAAATACATACCATTTCTAGGGCAAAACAGCTTAAAACAGCTATATAACAGTAATAATAAAACACATTTCCAAAAATTGTAAATACCAAATGTAAAATTTAAATATTCCATAATAAAAATGAATATCTATAAAAGAGCTTCTCTAAAAATGCTATAAAATTCACACATCTTTATTTTCTTTCATTCTTACTTTTTAAATTGTTAAAATTGTATATAAATTTATGACAATATACCAATTAACATTATCAGTTTTTAAATAAGTATATTATTAAGACTGATGAGATGACTCACCTGGCAAAGACTAGTATGATTAGAGCACTGAAATTATTTTTCTGAAACCCACATGTGAGAAGAGGAGAAATGACTTCTGAAAGTTTTCCCCTGTCCTCTACACGCATCATATGGCAATCATATCTCCACATTAATATATAAATAAAATCAGGAGAAAAAAATTAATAAGTAACCATTTACTATAAATAAAAGAAATGAAAATGAAAAATATAAAACTAAAACATAAATATTCAGCATAAAACTAGATTTAACCAGAAATATGATAAATTCTTTTTATTTTATGAGTAAAAATCCATTTAGTTCTTGCTTGGCCTATTGGAAACATAGTGTTCAAGTATTCCCCCATTCCTTATTCTTAGCATCTCAGCCTCTTATGGGTCTGTCTCCCTTCTAACCAATAAGAAGCTTCTTTGTTGAAGCCAGAAGCAGCCCTAATCTCTGAGTACAAACGTGTATTTAGAAGACTGGTTGACAGCATGACTACTTGACAAAACAGTAGTACAAACTTCCCTAAGGCATCCAGAAGTGGGATATCAGCCTGGTTTATAAAACCAGGCATAAATTCTCTTCATGTCACAAACCCTCAAATTCAGTCACAAAGTGGTTGGTTTCACAGTGTCTAGTCATGCCACTGTTTCTCCACATAAAGAGCATATTGCACATAGAAGGTCATTATTATAGTTCAAAGGATTCACATCTGGTTAATAATGTTCATGACTGCCCCACCTAACCCTAGTGGCCTGCCTAGCTCTTTATGACATGATGCAGGATAGCTGGTGGGGAACACTTTTATATCAATTACTGTTGAGTTCTATGTGTCTTTTTACCAAAGTGTACAGGGTCTTCAATAATAGGCACTTAACACCAAGTTCTGAGGTCCTTATCCCCCAAATGGCTCACAGAACATCATAGAACAGAGGATATAAAGAATATAACCTCAAGAAGATACAGACATATACGCAGCAAAATATATCTTCTACACATAGTATAGCCATTATTTCCATGAAGTCACCTTTACTGTGATGATCTGTATAAGACTGACCTGAGTCAATCTTTCACCATAATGTAGAAGTATACCAAGAGCAGCCACTATCTCTAAGGAACTATTGGCCATAAAGGTGGTTAGAAAATAAAAGTGATTTTTTCCAGGGGTGTTACAACTGTTAAGTTGCCCAAGCACCAGTAAATAACTCCCCTCCCCCATGGTGAAGCAACATTTATTAAATTCAGGGAGATACACACAAAATGAAGACATGCAATTAACAAAGGGTATCTTTGAGAAGGATATCATCAGGAGAGGGAGGCAAGAAGAATGGGTGTGAGAAACAACTAAAATTTATTATACAAGTATATGAAATTGTCAAATAATTTTTAAAAATACCTTTAAAAACTCAAAGATCACAGGATCAAATAAACATAGGAAGGAAAGAATGTCTGAAGCAAAATAAAACAAACGCAAAACAAGAAAGTAGTGTATGTGATTAAATAGAGAATGAGAGAGGAGTGCAACAATGTATAACAAAGTAAATACTGAAATGAAATCAATAAGTGAAAGGAAAGCAAACCATTAGGATGGCCGAGATCCATGAAAGTTGAGTGCAGGAGAATGAGAGTCAAGGGCAAGGATTTCAAATAGCTCCTTGTTTGTTTCATCTAAAATGTCAAATACAAATTTCAATTTTCCACATCTGTGAATAATTTAGAATGATCTGGAGTAGAGGAAGAAAGCCTTTTGTTTGACCCATGAGTTCATAAGAGGAGTTGTAGCCCTATAATGCCTGTTACAAACTCACCCAAAGATAGTAAAACTACACTCTACAAGTTAGGCATATTTTCACATTCTCCTTTGCTATAATTACTTATGTATCTCTAAAGCTACCTGTGTATGCCAGAATCTAACAACTTCTTAGTATCTGCCTGTCTTTAGAACTTCCTACGAAATACATGTTTTCATTCATATTTTAGTAAGGTATATAGATCATATTACTCTTGTAGTTCCTTTATAAGGTATGAACCATGCTGTTTTATTTCACTTCATCTCTGTGTAATACTGGCTTTTTCCTGAATGACAAGAATATAAACTCTTATACTCAATGTATCATATTTAGACGGGCTAAATTGATTTTAAAATAATTTATATATCTGAAAATATTTATTATTCTAGTAGGCTTCACTGAAATTATATTTCCTTGTTATTTGAGTTAGCAAAAATATTTCATACTATTTCACTGCACATACATCTTTTATACAACAAAGACATATATGAGATGAATAAGATACAGAGGCTGATTCAAAATAAACCTTAAAAAGGAGTTACATATGGAATGCTGATATCAAATAAATGTTGTTATATAAACTTTATTACAAATAAGTATAAATGAACTTGTGGACAGAGAAATATAATAAAATATCCCAGAAATATCTTCACAGAAAACACAGCACTTAGTTGATTCTAGAAAGAATAATAAAAATCATGGAAAATATAACATTATATGCAAAAGATGAAAACATATACAGATTAACAAAAATTTGTTGTAGAAGTATTACTTCAAGAACTATTCTTGGAAATTTCACTATTTGGACATAGTGATATGAATAATAATTTTAGGAAAATATTCTGTCTGTCATACTTCTTTTCTTCTTCTTCTTCTTCTTCTTCTTCTTCTTCTTCTTCTTCTTCTTCTTCTTCTTCTTCTCTCCTCCTCCTCCTCCTCCTCCTCCTCCTCCTCCTCCTCCTCCTCCTCCTCCTCCTCCTCCTCCTCTTGTTCCTCCTTCTCCTCCTCACTTCTTTCCAGGTCCATACCATACATTGACTGAAGCTTTTATTCTGGGTTTCCTTACATATTACAACATGTACACAAATGACTGTTGCTTACCTCATTTTAAGTTCTCCAACACCATCTCACTCTTTATCCTTTTCACCCTCTCATGAAATTCTTTCCACGCTTTTTTCTTTAGAATACTAATACCTCATATGATTTTATATTGATTTTAAAAAGAAACAGATGAATATCTAGGTAAACAATACTTCATTCTCAATTCCAACTAAGGTTAGTCACATGGAGAACTATTTAATTCTCCATGTGTATTATTTACACATGTATTATACACATGTATTATCCACAACACTGGTCTCAGCATATAGACATCGAAGTAGCTAAACCAAAACCTATGTGGCAATATTTGATGCATGGTATAATTTATGTACTGGTGAACAGCTCTTTATAAAACTCCAATAAATGCTGATCTTTGCCTCAACATTGCCACTTTTACTATTCTTTATGATGATAATAAACCCAAAATAATTTATAGTCTTTCTCTTTTATTAATCATTTTATTTGTGTACATTTGATATCTCTTTTCTCAGTTACACCTCTACCCCTCATCCCATTCCTCCTCTCCCCCCTCTCCTTTGCCTCTATGAAGGTGCTCCTCCACCCACTCATCCACTCCAGCCTCACCACACTAGCACCCCCTATGCTGGGGCATCAAGCCTCCACAGGAGCAAAGGCCTCCTCTCCCATGGATGTCAAATAGGGTCATATTCTGCTACATATGTATCTGGATTCCAGGCTCTTTTCATGTATACTCATTGGCTGTTTGTTTAGTCCCTAGGAGATCTAGGTGTTACAGTTAGTTGATATTGTTCTTCATATGGGGTTTTAATCCCCTTCAGCTCCTTCAGTTCTTTCCCTTAGCTCTTCCATTGGGGTCTCCAGGGCTCATTCTGATGGCTGACTGTGTGTATCCACATCTGTATTGGTCAGGTGCTGGCAGAAGTTATCAGGAAACAACCATATCAGGCTCCTGTCAGCAAGTACTTCTTGGCATTAGCAATAGTATGGGTGTTTGGTGTCTGCAAATGGGATGGACCCCTAGGTTGGCAGTCTCTGGATAGCCTTTTCTTCATTTTTTGTTTATTTCTTTCTTTCTTTTCTTTTTCTTTTTTGTCTCTTGTTTTTCCATTGGAAAAGATGGACAACAACAATTCTGGGTTAAAATTTTTGAGATGGATGGGTGGCCCATCCCTCAACTGGGAGCAATGCATATCTACTGGAGGTGGTCTCTACAGGTTCTATCTTCTCTTTGTTGGATATTTTGGCTAAAGGCATCCCCATTTGGTCCTGGGAGCCTCTTGCTTCCTTGGAGACTGGGACTTTCTAGTGGCTACTCTCAATTCCCCCCCCCTTCTATATGTTTTTAGATAGCCTTTCAACCAACCATTATGCTACATTCTTCATTTACCAACATTAATCAAATCACATATTTTTCCTCCGTAAAAATCTTTTGTCATTTTAATACACATACGCATGGGCACGTGCACTCACACACACACACACACACACACACACACACACACACAGAGAGAGAGAGAGAGAGAGAGAGAATTGTTTCTCCTCCCCCTTTGAAACTATTTAACAGTCAATACCTCCTCAATGAGGAGCTGATTCTTGATATCATCTACCCAATTTTTGCTAGAATGTAGACTGTCTTGATCTTATGTAGATCTTGAGTAGGTAAATACAGCTGCTGTGAATTCATGATTGTAAATCCCATGTCCTGACCAAGAAGACAGCACTTAACTGTATACTTTTCATTGTTTAGCTTTCCCATTCTTTCTGTTTCCTCTTCACATAATTTTCCCTGAGCCTTGGTGTTAGGGTTAATATAATTGTCCCATTTATGGCCAAGCACTAAGTTTCTTATTCTCAATACTTTGATCAGTCATCCATTTCTCCATTATCAGGTGTTCAGTTCAAATGGAAGCTTCCAAAACTAAAATTTGAGAGCATTTCTTATCTGTGTTGATAAGAAGAAATATTTAGAAGGCAATTTGATAACATAAACACTTAACAAAATAACAGTAACAGGTTCTAAAATAAGGCCTGTTATTTCCTTAGTCAAAATAATTTTTTACCAGGATTGTAATATTAGGCATGATATTGCCTCCCATGGAACATCTTGAGATTAAATCAGAAAGTAGTTAGTTACCCCCAACATATCTGCCACTATTGTACCATTAGACACATTTTGCGTAGCAGGCAGGTTCTCATGTTCTAATGATGACCCCACATCCATGCACATATGAACATCACTAACTAAATTTTATGAGTTGTCTAAAATCAATAATATATAAAGTTATTAATGATGCACTTTTAAAAAATCTTTAATTGTACATTCTAGGCATTGCCCCTCCTGGTCTCCCTTCCCACAATTTCTCATCCCATTCCTCCTCCCCCTTGCCTCAGAGAGGATGCACTACCAAATTCTCCCCTTTCCCTGGGGCCTCAAGTCTCTCAAGGATTAAGCAGGTCTTTTCCCAATGAGCCATGACAAGGCAGACTTCTGCAATATATGTGCAAGGGACCTCATATCAGTCCTTGCATGCAGCCTGGTTGGTGGCTCAGTCTCTGCGAGCTCTGTGGGGTTTGGGTTAGTTGAGATTGCTAATATTCCTATGGGGTCATCCTCCCTTTCAGCTTCTTCAATCCATCCTCTAATTCAACCATAGGGGTCACTGACTTCATCCCAATGGTTGGGTGTAACTATCTGCATTCGTCTCAGTCAGCTGCTGGTAAGACCTCACAGTAGACACCCATGCCAGGCTCCTCTCTGTGAGCACAGCATATCATCAATGATAGTTTCAGGCCTTGGTGCCCCCTACCCCCGAGTGAGATGTATCTTAAGTTGGGCTGGTCATTGGACTGCCTTTCCTTCAGTCTCTTCTCCATTTTTGTCCCTGCAGTTCTTTTAGACAGGAACAATTCTGGGTCAGAAATTGTGACTATGTCTTAGTAACCCTACACTTGAGGCCCAGTCTATTTACTGAAGGTGAATTCTTCAAGTTCCCTCGCCTCAATGTTGGGCATTTTTGCTAAGGTCACCCCCATTGAGACCTGAGAGTGTTTTTGCTCCCAGGTCTCTGGTACTATCTAGAGGGTCTTTCCATCTTACCCCCCTCCCAGAATACTTATTTCCATTCATTTTGCTGGCCCTCTGGCTTTCTCTCCTGACCGCTTTCCCATACCTGATCCTATTCGCCTTTTCTCCTCCCCCTCCCCTCCCCTTTCCCACCCTGTCCCTCCCTCCCTCTTCCTCCTGTGATTATTTTCTTCTGACTTCTAAGTAGGATTGAAGCATCCTTTCTTGGGCCTTTCTGCTTGTTACACTTCTTGAGGTCTGTGGATTATACCCTAAACATTCCGTACTTTTGAGCTTAAAACCACTTATCAGCGAGTACATACCATGCATATTCTTTTTGGGGGGCTGGGTTATCTAACTCAAGATGATATTTTTCAGTTCCATTCGTTTTCTTGCAAAATTCATGACGTCCCAATTATTAACAGCCGAATAGTGTTCCACTGTGTATTTTCTGTATTCATTCTTCGGTTGAGGGACACCTGAATTCTTCACAGCTTCTGACTGTTACAAACACGGCTTCTATGAATATAGTGTAGCACATGTCCTTGTGGTATGGTGGGGCACCTTTTGGGTATATGCCCAAGAGTGGTATATGCCCAAGAGTGGTATAGCTAACTGGGTCTTAAGATAGAACTATTTTCAATTTTCTGGGGAATTGCCAGATTGATTTCGAGAGTAGTTATGAAAGTTTGCAATCCCATCAGCAAAGGGGGAGTGTTCCTCCTTCTCTACTTCCTTATTAGCTCATACAGTCACTTGAGATTTTGATCTTAAGTATTCTGATTGGTATGATGTGAAATCTCAGGGTCATTTTGATTTGTATTTCTCTGATGAATAAGAACATAGAAAATTTCTTTAAGTGCTTTTCAGCCACTTGGGATTTTTCTGTTGTGAATTCTCTGTTTAGCTCTGTATCCTATTTTATAATTGGGTTATTTGGTTTTATAGAGCTTAATCTTGAGTTATTTATATATTTTGGATATTAGCCCTCTTTTGGATGTGCAGTTATTGAAAATTTTTCACAATATGTAGGTTGCAGTTTTGTACTATTGACAGTTTCTTTTGCCTTACAGAAGCTTTTCTGTTTTATGAGGTCTTGTTTATCAACTGTTGACTTTAGAGCCTGAGCCACTGGGGTTCTCTTCCTCCTCACTTTGTGGTCTTATCCTTTAACTATGGTGTGAAATTTCCCTTCAGGGGTGAAGTTCAAATCTGCTTTGTTCACTTCAAGCTCTGAAACTCTTCTCTACATAAACCATTTTACCTATGAGTCTTTCCATTTAACAAATATTTGTCCTCTGAACATTGAATAAATATTGTTTTTCATTTCCATTGTTATTCAGTTTAGTTTTTCTTCCATTATTTTATCTCTGTTTTTAACTCTATTTTCATATCCTGACATGACTTTGTTTCTACCAGCTATTTTCTGGGAATATACCCATGTAATCTTTGATTTGTATGAATAAATTACCCTTTCAAATCATGTGCCTTAAATTTTCCAATGTAATTTTCATTATGTGACTGGAAAATATTGAGAATACAATTTGTCTTTGTTATTCTATTTTTATGGTTTTTCACTGGGCTGTGGCCATTTGGGGTTAGATCATTGTTTAAGATTAACTTTTATAAAGTCACATCACTTTTGCATTTGGAAGAGAAGTGTTTGTAACATTCAAGAAAGTTTAAGTTTTAGTTGGGTTAAAGAAACATTTTTCTCTTTTTGTCTATGGCACCAGGAGAGTTAACTATAGTTTGCAACTACAGTTTTAGCCATAAAGTCACCAACCATGAAAATAGTTTTAGTACAAAACAACAATTAAGTAAGTACTAAGTTATTTTTATAGTAAAGGGTCACCAAAATACTGTGTACTAACTAATCCGTATGAGTGGATCAAATATTCAAAAAAAACAAAACAAAACAAAACAAAATCATAGTAGGAAATACGATTACTATTATGTTACTAGATAAGAAATAGAGGAGATATATAGAAGAAATGGTAAAAAAAAAACAGCAAAAACAAAAACAAAGGAGGGAGAGAAACATGGAAGATTGCTTATGTAGATACTAAAAAGAAAGGGTTAAGTATATACCCTCAGAAAATATAGATCAGTTTCATCTTTCAGAAAGCTGAGTCACAGAGACAGAACACTATGGCAGCAACATTCTTTGGGAGACTTCATGAACTTGGAGGGATCAAACAGGATCTGAAATGGATGACTCCTCTCAAAGAAATATCTCTCACAGTATCAGAAAGTGCTATGGATAGTTGCCTAAGGGATAAAGCAGTCTAATGTTCTATCAGATATGATGTCTGTACACCTACAAATTTGAGAAGTGGAGAGCATATAAGGAGTATTGAAGTGGAAATCAGAGGAAGAGTAGAAATGACGTAAATACAGCATTTATATACTGAATAGACAAAAAATAAAAACTAAGATTAAAACTATAAAATTAAGAAACTATATATTCTTATTAACCTTCTATAAATTTCACAATTTATAGGGCTATTTATAAAGCAAAAGATAACTAAAAATTGCACTGGTAGGCAGTGACAACTTTTACTCTTATAAATAGTTATTGACTCAGATAGGCATTCTACTACTGTTAAAAAAAAAAACATGACCTGAGCACAGGGGAAAAGTTCCTGAACAGAACACCAATGGCTTGTACTCTAACATAAAAAATCGACAAATGGTACCTCATGATATTAAAAAGCTTCTGTAATGCAAAGGACACTGTAAATAGGACAAAACAGCAACCTACAGATTGGGAAAAGATCTTTACCAATCCCATATCTGATAGAAGGCTAATATCTAATATACAAAGAACTCAAGAAGCTAGACTCCAGAGATCCAAATAACCCTATCAAAAATGGGAGACAGAGCTAAACAGAGAATTCTCAACTGAGGAAACTTGAATGGCCAAGAAGCACCTAAAAAAATGTTCTACATCCTTAGACATCAGAGAAATGCAAATCAAAACAACCCTGAGATTTCACCTCACACCAGTAAGAATGGCTAAGATCAAAAACTCAGGTGACAGCAGATGTTTGGCGAGGATGTGGAGAAAGAGGAACACTCCTCCATTGCTGGTGGGAATGCAAGTTGATACAACCTCTCTGGAAATCAGTTTGGTGAACCCTCAGAAAAAGGAACATAATACTACCTGAGGACCCAGCTATTCCACTCCTGGGCATATACCCAGAAGATGCTCCAATATGTAATAAAGATATATGCTCCACTATGTTCATAGCAGCTATATTTATAATAGCCAGAAAATGGAGACAACTCAGATGTCCCTCAACTGAGGAATCGACACAGAAAATGTGGTACATTTACACAATGGAATACTACTCAGCTATTAAAAACAATGACTTCATGAAATTATTAGACAAATGGATGGAACCTGAAAATATCATCCTGAGTGAGTTAATACAGTCACAAAAGAATGAACACTGTATATACTCACTGATAAGTGGTTATTAGCCCAAAAGTTCAGAATACTCAAGAATCACTTCATAGCAACTATAGGGCTGAGTATGAGGTCCCAGATGGAGGAGTTGGAGAAAAGACTGAAGGAGCTGAGGGAGTTTGCAGCCCCAAGGAGAGAGCAACAGTGGCAACTGGCCTGACCCCTCAATGCTCCCAGAGACTGGACCACCGAACAAAGAATATACATGGAGGAACCCATGGTGCTGGTCACATATGTGGCAGAGGAGGGTCTTGTTAGCCATCAGAGAGAGGAGAGGCCCTTGGGACGGAGGGTGTTAGATGCCCCAATATTGGAGAATGCCAAGGAGGGAAGAAAAGAGTGGGTGGGTAGTAGGGTGGGGGAGTGCCCCCATAGAGGCAGCAGAAGGGAATAAGGAGGTTCCAAAGGGAAAATCTGGAAAGGGGGAAACATTTGAAATGTAAATAAAGTATCAAAAAAATTCACCATGACAAAAAACAATTTGTGAAGGAACGAGTTTATTTGGCTTACATACATAGTCAGTCACAAAGGATGGCAGAGCAAAGCTCAAAACAGGAACATAGAAACAGGAACTGGAACAGAATCATGGAGGGATGTTTCTTACTGGCTCTTCCTTATGACTTACTTAGCATATTTTCTTATACAACTCAGAAGCACTTGCCCATAACCATGACCTCAACCAATCTGTTTGGGACATTTTCTCAGTTGAGTTTTTCTCTTCCCTTACGACTCTAACTTGTATCAAATTTACCAAAATAAGTAAGTAAATAAATAAATAAAATCATGACAATTGATTTTTTTTTCAATGTGAGACAAGAATATGTTACTATTTAACTAGAACTTTTCCAATCTTGTTCATCCCCAAGAGGTCATATTAATGCCTAGGTAAAATATAAAACTTACCAATTTTGCAAACTCTCTGAGTCTTTAAAAACTCCCATGCTTTAAAAGTTAAGACAGGGGGCTAGATAGATCTCTTAGAGGTAAGGAGAAAAAGCTGTTCTTCCAGAGGACCTGGGTTCAATTCTCAGTACCTACACAGCAGCTCACAACTGTTTATGTCAGTTCCAGGGGACCTGACACCAACACATAAACACACACAAAGGCAAAACACTAATGCACATAAAATAAAAGTAAGTCATTAAAAGAAATTAAGACTGAAAGTACCCAAAGTCTCTCTAAAATTTTCCAAATCATTCAACGATTGGGTCTGGTAAAATAAAAGCAAAGTTTCAAATTTCTTACTCCAAGAGAAGATAATCAGTACATTCACAATGAAAGGAGAGCAAAATCAGACACTAGCACTATACAGCTCATGTTAGACTTCTGAGCTTCACAATCTTTTGAGTGCCAAAGGGTTTGGACAGAGGAATAGACAATGATCTGACAACCTCAGCATGCACAGCTTGTCTCTTATGCTCAGATTGGCTTCATTCCATAGCTTCTGCTCTCCTTGGTGTTTTTCCCATTGTGCTGGTGTAACTAAAATATTGTGATCACTGCTGAAACTGGGCAACACTTTTACCAATAGGCTTACTTCAGGGACTATTACCTTGGTACCAAATCACAACTGCATGATCCTTTCAATCCTGGAGCTTCTATTGCAAATGAGGATATAGACCTTCATCAAAGTCTTCTCTTTGACCTTGTATGTAGCCAAACTCTAATCAGTCTCCATAACCCTTTCGTGCTTCTAAAACAGTATAACTTGAAAGACTCAAACACATTACGATGTATGCCTCCCAGCACATGGTACACAAACTTGGCCCCATCTGTAATAGAGCTTCTGAATGCTGATCCTGAGGAAAAGACCATCCACAATGCTGTTCTCTTCTTAATCCCTGCTAATTTCTAAATTCCACCTAACCAGCATTTGCTTGATACAGGAAAGCTGTTTTAGTTCACTGCTTTAGGTTTCTTAGTCAATTGTGGGTAATTAAGTATTCATTCCTCCACTGACCAAAGAACAGATAAGATTCTTAATTCAAAATATCACTTAAATATCCCTTGCTAGATCTTTGCTTATCTCTAAAACTTTTAGGTTTGTGTCAGACTGACAATACTTATCATCACATGGATACCATGACAGTTGCATGTCTGTTTAAGCCCTTATGTAATTATACTGCTTTTCTTTACTGAAAATAGAATCTGCTTGTATTCTGGATTGCTTTAGAAATGGAAAGAAAAGGTAAAACTGTATTGTCCAACTATTTGCAAACAAGTTTGGTATAATCATAGCAATATTTAACTATGTTTCAGATTGTAAGAGAATTAGAATAAATCTGATATTCACAATTATCGTGTAATTCACTTCCAAAAATAATTCCTGAGTGTAGAAATTAAAGGTCCATTTCCTACTGTTTTGCAGTTTTCTGACTTGGCCAGCAGTGGTCTTTAACATTCTTCAGGCTTAAACGTACATTCATCTATAACCCACGTGAGAAAATTCCCATTACATGTCTTTTTTTCATTCATTCATTCTTTCTTTCTTTCTTTTTAACTGAAACTTTCAACTACTTTTAAATCTGAGTTTCACTTTTCTCACTGTCAAAAGCAGTTGGAGAATTTTTCAGTCTTTCTAATAGCAGGGGAACCAATGTACCTGCCTTTACAGCTTGGTGCTTAACCTTTTATACTCATTCCTGAGAGGACTGCAAACCCAGAGTACAGCTGACTCAGTATATTATGTTGGATCACAGTAAGATTTGATATGCTGAGACTTTTTCAGTACAGCCCATTAGGGTATATAAATTTACTCTGCCAATGACCTAAGGCAGAATGTTCCAGACAACTGAACCCTATCCCCAAATCCTACAAATTCTAATTATTATTTCTTGAAAAGTCCTGTAATGTTAGTTTCTGGTTTTAGTCTCCATGTAATAGATGAATCTGCTGATTTCATATGCTTTCTATTGACATTTCTCTCTTTAACTACAATATCCACTTTAGGTTGTCACTTTTCTCAAAGGAAAATAATAATTACTTTTTAAAAATTATTTTTCTATAATTTTGTTGCTATCATGTGATCTTTGCTTTAAATCCATTATCTGATTTCTTATGGTATTATCTTATGTCTATACTACCAGACTACATTCCCTTATAAAGCCAATTTGCTCATAGTAGATGATACTCTAGATATGTGTTTATATCAGCTTGCTATATTTTACTTAGGATTTTAGCAACTCGATTCATAGACGATATTAGCCTGCAGTTTGTTTTTTTGTGTGTCTTTATCTAGTTTGTGCATTAAAGCAATACTAGCTTCATAGAATGAGTTTGCGAGTAACCCTTCTCTTTACATTTTTTGAAGATCTTAAAAGTTATTGGTATGCTGTTTCCTCTTTGAAAGTCTGTTAAAATTCTTCTGTGAATCTATTTAGCTACTTCAGACCTGAACTTCTTTTAGCCAGAAGGCTTTTCATTTGTGTTTTGATCTCTCCTTTTGTTATTGGTCTAATTGGGTTATTATTGTCTTGAAAGGATACTATTATCCGAGTTTGGAAGATAATGTTGAAAACAATGCATGCAATATAAACAGTAAAATTGTAACGTTTTTATTTCTAAAGCAAAACAGACACAACCAATTTTTGTATTGGATGAATGTAAACAGACAAAGAAAGCATGTTCAGTATAAGAAAAATAATTGTAAAGATATTCTAAATAACAAACACAATTGGATTTGATGAGAATGTCTTTTGAATATAAGTAAATTTTATTTTATGCATAAGAAAGTCAGTAGAATTGATTAAAGGTTAAAAATGCACAAAGATATGTCATCCTATTACCATGCTGGCTAGTTTTGGTTAACTTGACACAAACCTAAACAAAGCTGAGGACAGAAAATTGTGACTGAGAAATTACCTTTAGCAGATTGTCCTGGAGGCATGCCCTGTGGGGCATAGTCTTGATATATAATTGATTTAGGAGGGCATAGACCATTGTGGGTAGTACCTTCTCTGGACAGTTGGGTCTGGCCTCTTTAAGAAAGAAACTCTTTGAAACTCTCTACCCAATTTTACCCTGCCATTGAAAAGCATTATCTTTTTTAGCAACAGATTCTATTTCCACTAACTTGAAGAGACATTTTTTTAATGTTTCATGACCTTCTTGAGTTATTTAAATGTCCTATTGAAGAGGGTAGGAAAGCAAGAAGCAAGCAGCATTTCTTCTTGATCTCTACTTCAGTTCTCCTTTCCTGCTCTAAACTGCTACTCTGGCTTCTTTGGGTGAAATACTGTAACCTGTATGCCAAAATAAATACTTTATTTGCTTAGTTTCTTTAGATACATATCTTATTATAACAATAAAAGCAAGTTAGGATCAAAAAAAAAAAAAAAGAAAACAAGCTAACAAACAAAAAAATACCCCAATCAAACAAAAATTAAAAACCAACCAACCAATCAACAACCACCTCAACAAACAGTACTATATAAACTAACAGTACTATATAAACTAACTACCACCCTAACAAACAGTGCTACATAAACTAACAAGACTGCTCCATGGTATGGTTAAGAGGAAGGATTTTATTGTAGCTGTGAGAGAGATAACAGCCAAAGGCATCTAGAAGTATCCAGGGCAGACAGAGAATGAAATAGACCAGACTTGGCCATGAGAAAAGCTGGAGCAGAACAGTGATAGACAGGAGTATAAAGAAGAACAGGACTATAAGGAGAGTGGATAGCTAAGGAGAGGAAAGCCAATGAGCTGGACGAAATTTAGGGTAAGAGAGGAGGAGAGAAGAGCTAGAATGGCAGCACAGACTTTGAAATGTGGAGCAGGTACTTGTGATACTAAGCCCATATCTACTCTCATTATTGCAATAGTTTACCAACTGTAGTTTATCATCTGGAGACAAAGCATGGTAGTCTAAGATTCTACAGGGGAAATTTTCACTAAAACATCCACAAGTAGAAAAATCTCCTAAATATGCACTTAGTTTTAAATGTGGAGCCCTGCTAATACCCTTATCTCACCAAGACTGTCATGTCATAGCAATCTGTCCCTTGAAACTAAGTCTATGTTGAAGTTTACATTTTAATTTCACTTCTAAAATGTATGATATCCATTGCATTTTCTTCTGTGCATGTTACTTCTCATTCTGTATCTTCAATAAACACCCAAATGACCCACAGGATTAAAGAAGAATTATTTTGTACTAAATGCAGATTGCAACAGTTATTATTTTATGCATGCTATAGTGGTAAATTTCAGTGATGATCAACTGTCCTTGGAGAGGAAGATGTACATATTTCTGTGGAGAAACAATGCATAGAAGCATTTATAGTATAAAATGTAGAACTTATTTTTTATTATTATTCTTATTTTTTAAGAATTCAGGTTATTAACATAAATGTGATTACATAAATCATTTTTGACAATTCAGCAATATAAGTAAGTTGCAGTTTAGATCTATGCAATCATCACATAGGTTAAGAAATTAGGCTCAATGAATAAAGGAAGGTTACACACATATATGGATATAAATATGATATTTATAAAGCAGATTAACAATCCGACATTCTAAATCAAACAATAGTAGATGATTTTCCACTAGAGCTTATGAATTCTCAAGTCATGAGCTATTAGCCAAGTTTAATGAACGAGTTATTAGTGCCCTTCTGTGGAGCAGGCCTCAAGTATTATCCAGAATTGGTTGGTTATCTCCATTGCTGCCATGACACTCTTAGAACTTAGTGTACATTTTGCCAAGATGGCGATTCATAGATAGGTAAAACTGTTGGTGACTTCCTCTTCCATTAGCTAACACTGTCCTCTTTGTACTATGAAAGTTGATCAATAGACTCACTTCTTCCAACTCATTTCTAGTTTGAGTTCTATGAGTCCTGTACCTAAAGTGGATGGTGCCTTCAGAGTTGAGGTCTTCTGATTGACGACCCAGTATAATGCTAATACAATGTAGATTGGTATGTGTGTAGAACTTCTTTAACCTCATAAATAACAAACCACATTGAATCTATTGTATACTTGGACAAACATTTTAACTTAAAATAATTCCTAACTATTGGGAGGACTATTATCAATCCACAGAAGGTACTTCCATTTAATCCCGTTTCATTTAAAATTATTAGTATTAACTAAATTTTGAAGAACCTAAGTGTTTATTTAATTTAAATTGTGGAGAAATTTATATATGAGTACAGCATCTACATCACTCCTGTCTCTCCTTATTATCATCCTCCAATTCTCTACATATTTCCCCATCTTTCTCACAAATTCATGATCTCTTCTTTAATATTTTTGTTGCTTACATACACATGCATGTGCACCCACACACACATACATATACAACTACTCAGTGCATTTTCATTGCTCATGTATGCATGACTCTAGGGGTGAGCACTTGGTATTGGACATCATATGATTGAGCTCCTCCCTGGGGGAAATATATCATCTTTCTCTTAGCAGCCTTTGAGCTTTAGTAGCTCTTCATCTAGGGGTAAGATCTTGCAAAATTTATGGGTACACTTTGAAAGGTTGGAAGTCTTTGCCTCCTCAACAGTGACTTATTTTAGCAACTAAACTACTGTTAACTCAGTACCTGGTCTTTATGCCTTCCCATTAGTTGCTGATAAGTTTTGGAAGAAGAGAGAGGAAGAGCCAGGCTGCCCAGCTGGTGGAACATCTGTGTTTCCACTCCTCACAAAGAGTGTTCCATTGAGCATGGTGAGTCAGCACCAGTGAATGTTTGTATTTCATTCCAAGAGCAACTTTTGCTAAAGAGCGCACAAGGTGGCCTTGGCCTGGTTATCTTTACAAAACCCTCAGGAAGGTAGAGCCTGGGCTACATAGTAGAGTGCAAACATTATGCCAGTCTTCCTCAAACAACTACATGAAGGTTTCATAGGTGTACTTTCCATAAAGTGTTTAGGGGACACTATGTAGTTTCTGGTGTTCTGGTCCACTTATTCTTAGAATGTTTATGCCCCCTTTTCCATGATGTTACTTGAGCCTTACATAAATGATTTGCAATATGTACGTATATCTCAAGTGGTATTGAACACATCACAGACCCTTTTAAACTGTATCTTGACTAATTCTGTGTTCATCTACACTTTGTCCAGGAATATTTTTATGTCTTTTTTGATCCACTCATCACTCAGCAATGTGTTATTTAATTTTTGTCAGCTTGTACACTTACTAGACATTATTTTACTATTTACTTTAAGCTTTATTACAGTATAGTCATATAGGATGCATGGTTAGTTATTTTTTTTTTATTTGTTGGCTTTGGTTTTATGTCTCAGTATGTATCTTATGTTAGAGTAATATCTATGAGTTTCTAATTGAATCTTTATTCTTTGCTTTTTTGGAATGTACTTATCTCTTGATATCCATACGATCAATTTGATATATACAGTCATTTAATTCCAATGTTTCCATGTTCATTTTTTGTTCAGATTATTTGTAAATTAGAGAAAGTTAATATCATCTACTATTACTGAATTGAATTTAATCTGTTTCTTGAAGTACAAATACATTTTTTATGAATTTGAGTATGCTAGAGGTTAATATATATGTGCTTAAGATTGTAATGTCGTTTTGATAAATTGTTTCCTTGAATAGGATGAAGATTCCTTCTTTATACCTTCTGATCAATTTAAGATCAAAGACCATATTATCAGACATTAAAATAGAAACACCAACTTTGCTCATAATCTCATTTTATTAAAATACCCTTTCCCATCCTTTTACTCTAAGGAGGTCCCTATATTAAATTAACATAAATCTCTTGTAGTCAACTGAATGGTGATTTTGTTTCATGATATATTCAGCTAATCTGTGTCCTTTAATTTGGTACCTGAAACAATTGCTATTTAATGCTATTTCTTGAAAAGTGTTTAGTCATCTGTCATTTGGAATTTCAGACTTCACCTCTACCACCAGCACACCCCCCTCATCCCCTTCTCCTCTCCCTCTTCCTTCTCTTCCTTTTTCTGTTTCTCCTTCTCATCCTTCCTGGTATTAGACCTAGCTTGTGTTTTAGTAATTATAGCTTCATCTGATTTCTTTCGGCATTTTCTTGACTATGATTATTACTTTCCTCCATTTAAATGATTCTTTCCAGTATTCTCTGTAGTTTAGTGGATATAAATTCTTTTCGTCTGTGCATATCATTGAAAAATTTTCTTTCTTTCAACTATGGCATACAGTTTTTTGCTGAGTAAAGTATCCAGATTGGGATTTGTAGTCTTTTAGAACTCATAGTACATTGCTCCAGCATGATCAGGTTTTATAGTTTTCATAGATATATCATCTATTATTTTTTATATGTGGCTCATGATTTCTTATTTGTAATTTTCAATTCCCTGTCTTTGTATTGTATATTAAGCTATAATATACTATAAGGCATTTATTTTTCTGGTCTTATCAGTTGGTATTCTGTGTGCTTTTTGCATCAGTATGGTACATTTTTATTTAATTTGGGGAAATTTTCTTCTCTTATCCTATTGAAAATCTGGCTAAAGCCCTTGTTTTGGATTCTCTTACTTCTTTCTTCTATGTCTATTATTTTAAGGTTTTGGCTTCTTATGGTATTCTAAAGTTCCTATATATTTCTCCCATTTTAATTTTTTAAAGTTCTCTGACTGAGTGATCCAATTCTTCTATTTTATCTTCAAATTCTGATAGTCTGTCTTCTACTTCACACATTCTACTTATAAGCTTTCCTTCCGTTTTCTAATTGGGTTATTGACTTTTTCACTTTCTTTTTCTGTTCAGATTGGGTTTTCTGCAGTATTCCTATCCCTTTATTAAATTGACTTTTCAGATTTTAAATTCGTTTCTCTTTTCTTTAAGCAATCTATTTGTACTTTCTTGGACTTAACTCAGGAGCTTTTCCCTATCCTCTTCAAGTTCATTGAAATATTAGTTCATTTCTTCTTTAATCTCAGTGAATAATTTGACCATAGTTATTATTGTGGTAATCTGTGTAATAAAAGTCTGAATATATTATTAGCTATTGATACAACAGAGTGTAGTATGCTCTTTGCCCAATGTATTATTCAAGAAAGAATTGTATAAACTATGAAAAGTGGATGCCCTTGAAAGCAAGGACACACAAGGAATGCTCTGACATGTTCACATGGGAAAGGAGAAAGACTGGCAAAAATATTCTTGACTCTTTTGCATGACCAAAGATAATATTCATAAGACATAAAACCAGGTATATCCCTCATTGTATTTATATTTGTTTTAGCTAACTGTAAACATCACTTCATATATTGCTTGCTTTGGTAAACTCTCTCTTGAGATCTTCAGTATTTCCTTTGATCTACAGTAACTGAATCAGGCTGACAAGTGAGGGTCTAAATTTTTTCTAAACTGCGTATTCTAGGGTTCATTTAGGTAGTTCTTAGAGAAAACTTTTATCGGACTTTCAGTTTCCTTCCTCCAAACACTCTTGTGTTCCCTACCCCTTCTCAAAGTCATGGTTTCTTTCCCTTGATTATTAAGCTCACAAATATAAATATATAAATTTTACTTGCTGCATGCATTTAGTGAATGACACACACACACACACACACACACATATATATATATATATATATTATCAGGAGTGAGTAATTCCTAAAACAATTAGGGGTTCATACCTAAGGAAGACTAATGTTCGTCTTTTGGCAGCCATTAATTACTATAGCTGTTCATCTAGGAGGAAAGCTAAGTTAGGTTTTTATCTTTGCAAGCCACCAGTGTTGTCATTGTTCAGACCTTGTTTAAGCAACTATATGGTTGACATTTCAAAATATAGCTTCCTTATCATGTTTAGAGGACAGATCTTGCAGCAGACTTCCTTGTCTTATAGCTCTTGTATAATTTTTCCCTCTGTTTAATAATGTTCCCTGATTGAAAAGTACTTATGGAAGAGACTGGAGAGATTGCTCACTGCTTAAGAGCATCTGGTACTCTTGCAGGGCACAGCATTCTGCTTCCTAATGTCCACATAGCATGGCTCATAAACAGCTATAACTTCAGCTCTAGTAGAAACAATACCTTCTTTTTACCTTCACAGGCAACATGGTATATACACACACATTCATACCGGAAAACATGCATATATATCTTAAAAATAATTATTAATGACAGTCTTGTCACTTCTGCCTTGAATGGTCCCTTTTTCTCTATCCAAACATCATGTTAATAAAATTTATTATAGTAAAAGTTATTATTGCAATTTTTATTCAATGTGTATTATATCTTTAAGCAAATACTATAGACTGATTTACTGAATGACTATAGGGTTTATAATTGGTATATACCCCTGAGTTCTCGCTACTGTTAAACATCTCTCATTAGCATTAATAATTAATCAATGACCTTCAGTTACTCAGATCATTTTTCTTGAATCTTCTACACTAAATGGTTCTATCATATATTCAAGATTGTTTGCCAGTGGAAGGGTTAGAGAGATCGCTCAACATTTAAGGGTACTGACTGCTCTGCCACAGGACCTGGGTACAAATCCAAGAAGCCATAAGGCATCTCACAACTGTCTGCAATTCCAAGATTTGACACTCTCACACAAACATACTTGCAGAAAAAACACCTAAGGTTCTCTTTTTGAATTAGGTGCTTGGATTTTATATGTATTTGATGACTTTATTGTTTTGAAAATATCTACCTAATTATATTCCATAGGGTTTTTTTTTATTAAAATTTGCATCATTTTTTCATTACATTTAAAGTTTAAGTGAACTATAAACATGTAAAGACATGCTAGGCCAGTGGTGGCATAAAGCTTACGGCAGTAACCAATCAATGTCTGATTTGACTCTAAGCATACTCCACAAGATTAAACCTGTACCTGACACTGCTTGTGTAACCAAGAACTAGAGGCTAGACTTCTCAGAGACCTAGAGTAAAACTAAATAAAACTGTTCTAAAATATAAATAAATAAATAAATAAATAAATAGTAGCATCACAATGATTTCGAATGATACTCTGCTGTTCTCATAGACCAGTGGTTTATCCAGTCATTATCAGGGAAAGTTTCTTCCAGAGTTGATAGGAACAGATACAAAAACCCACAGTCATACATTATGGAGAGAGAGAGAGAGAGAGAGAGAGAGAGAAACCTTGAATGCTAAGTTGGATGTTGCTGTCTGCTCCTTCTCTTCATACCTCAGGGAAGAGAAGGTAGGCAGAATGTAAAAGCCAGAGGGGATAGAGAACATCAAGAAAAAAAAGCTCTTCTAAATCAACTGAGCAAAGATCACATGAACTTACAGAAACTGAAGCAGTAAGCACAGGGTTGACAGAGGTCTGTATCTAATCCTCCAAATATATATTATTGCTTTCAGTTTAGTATTTTATGGGGCTCCCGAGTGTGTAAACGAATAGGTCTCTGATTCTGGTTCCTCATCTTGAGGCTCCTTTCCTACAGTTGGTATGCCTTGTCCAACTTTGATGTAATATTTCTTCATTTTACTTTATTATATTTTGTTATGTTTTTTGTTTATTTGTTTGTTTGTTTTTTGAAACAGGGTTTCTCTGTGTAGCCCTGGCTGTCCTGAAATTCACTCTGTAGACCAGGCTGGCCTCGAACTCAGAAATCCACCTGCCTCTGTCTCCCAAGTGCAGGGACTAAAGGCGTGCCCCACCACTGCCTGGCTTTGTTTTGTTTTCTTGATAGAGGAAACAGCAAATATAGAGAGAAGAAACTTAAAAAGTGCAAAAAAAAAAAAAAATCCCTTGTTGTGATTGTTGAAGCTGGTATACTTAGAATCTAAAAGCATATGACATCTCTCATTGGTGTTTAGACTAAGAATAATAATTTCTCCTTGTAGAAAAAAAATAAAACAACTGAATCTTTGTGATGACCTAAATCCAGTCATCTGCCTTTTGTATAGCCACTATGACTAAATTTCCCTCATAAATTTATGTCACACAACTAAATGCTATTATAGACATGCATCTTCTTTACATTCCTATACCATGCAGCGAATTGTAACTTCAGATCGTTGGCACTCGCTGATAATTCTGTCAAAAATGACCATCACAGAAAGGTGTTTCAAACTTGATCTTGATGACTCTAGTCTTTGGATATCTTTTCTTTTTCTTTTGCTTGATGCTCTAGTTAATGTGCTTTTGACACTGCTGATATTGATACATTGCAAGGAATTCACCACAGAGAAGCATCTGCCTGGTGGAGAAATACTCTCCAGCTTTGTGTTCAGTCCCAGAACACAGTCTCTTTTTCTTTGCTTGACTTTCTGGCCCTGCCTCAGCAGGTAGTCCTATTTCTTTCTGCTAATAGAAGACACTTCCGTGCAAAGATTTATGCTCCTCACCTGGCATTTCACCTTGGAACCTCTCTGTTGCTGCTGAGGTTATGTATATGCCCTTGCTGACCTGAATGGTTGGAGTAGACACACCTTGGCATGTAGGGAATGCAGATGTTTTATGAACTGATTTCTGCTTATCCTTTATATTCTGGATTTTCTTTCAAGACCACTGTTGTTAATTCTCTCACGAGCTTTTTGGAGTTTGAAGCAAATGACAAAACCTGATAATATTCAAGGTGATAGGTTATAAAAAGAGTGAACAAACCATAGCTTGGAGTGCAATTCAGCATGCCATTCAGTTTGTAAATAAAATTTGAACCTGAGAAGCACTCATTGATTTCTTTCTTGCCTGTAGCTCTTTCTGAACTCCCTCATATATCTGCAGAGTTCAGCAGATATAACAGAAAACCAATGGCCTCTAAACCTTAAAATGTTTACAATATGTACCCTTTCCTTATAAAATGTGACACCCACCATTGTCGAATGAGTTTCAGACAACACTAAATGAAAGTGTGTGCATGGGATGCTAGGAGCATTCCTAATTCCATTAGGCCTCCTGGAATGATTCCAATACGGCTGTATGCAGAGGACTTGCTTGTAATTTAGTGATGGACCACACAGTGTAGTTTCCTCCCTCACTGGCTTCCCTTTCTCCTTCAAATTTGTTTCTGAATATTTCAGTTCCTTTCCAAAAAAAAATTGAAAAAAACACAGACAGTTTATCTTGGTATTTGCAGTTCGGGACAGATGTTAAGTACAACAAAGGAGTTTGGTAATGCCTAACAATCCTCATTTCCCTGCATTTTTTTTCTCCTTTTTACAGACTAGAATTCTTTTGACTTGAATATGAACTGCTGCCCTGCCAGTGGTTCCTATGTTGGAACAGTAGGTCCAATACAGTAGGGATGTGGTGGAAGGCTATGGAATATTTAAGAGGTGGAGTAAACTTGATGAAGTGGGTCACTATGGGCAGGCCGTGTGGTCTTATAGCCTCCATATACTTCCTGCCTGTTGGCTGCTACCTAAACCTCATCACAATGTGAACAGATTCCTCAGGATCCTGCAGTGAGGACTTTCCTGCAATAAAAGACAATATGGTAATGCTCAAACTGTAAGAAAAGTAAGATCTTCCTTTTTAAAGTTATTTCTTATTATGTATAGGTTCACAGCAACAATGAATAAAACTAATTTGAGTGTCCAGTAAACTATGGGTTTTAAATTAGTTTATAAAATGTTGTGCTTATTACTAGACTGAAATATCCTTGGATAGAAAACCTCAGTTAGTTTCCTTGTTTTCTTCTCACTGCTCTATGTAGGATTCCCGACGGGCTCAGTAGCTGGCACATAGTTGGAGCCGAATGCTACTATGTGAGTGAATGTATGAATTTTGTTTTTATCCCTGTTTCCTTATTGTGAAGCCTTTGTGTTTCTGTATTTTTCATCTCTTTATAAAGATAATTTTGTAGGATCACATAACCTAAAACAGTACTTCTATTACTTTTAAAGAACTTCCTAAAGTTGCAATGTGTACAACTCTGCCTCTGCTTTATAAATGTTCCTTTCACTTTCTTAAATGTTTTAATTTTTTGAATTTGTTTATTTTATTTATATGAATGTTTTGCATGCATATACCTCTTTGTACTATGCTATATCCAGTGTTTGTGGTGGTCAGAAGAAGGCATTAGAACTGGGATTACAGTCAGTTTGTGAGCTGCCATATAGGAGATGGGAATCAAATCCCTATCATCTGGAAGAACAACAAGTGCTCTTAACCTCTGACCCATCTCTTGCCCCACTTTCCTAGGATTTAACCTCCAGATTAGGTACTGTAGACCTATGCTTCTCCATCACTCACCTTTTGCTTGGTTTTCTACTTTTGTCATGGTCATTCCTCTGTCTTCATTACTCTGTTACACTGAATGTGAAAGCTAGAATAATACCTGTCTTCACGTGGATGAGAACAGTGATAAAGCAATACAGAGATCCCTGATGATCTAGTATAATGGCAAGCAGTGTTTTTGTTGACCATTATTACATACACCGATAAGCAAAGTTCTCAGTCAATAAATGTTGCTTATTAGAGATCATGCCTATTAGATATTCACATTATAATACTTAGCAATGGCAAAATTAAAGCTTTGGAGTAGCATACACACATGTATGGTTGGGGAGTAACCACTCATTAGGTAGGTTGAAAACCAGGCTGTGCCATTTCAAAGAAGTTTTATTTTGTTTTCTGTGTTAGTAATAAGTGTTTGAAAATAATATATCATATCATAAATGTTAAAAATTTATAAAAATTAGTTGCTATAATATTTAGAACCCTGAAACTCAGTCCATCTTTAAAAACACACTAAAGGTCATGTAGTGGTTGAAGAAAAGTAGTTTGAAAATTGTTGAATTAAAGATGCACTCAAGGGTCAATACACAAAGGTTAAACAATTCCATCAGTTGATGAATAGTGAAAGTATGTTCCATATATTAAGGGGATACATTTCAGCTGTAAAGAATAGTGAAATTACGAAACACATGGGAAATTAGATGGATCTGGAAATGACATTTTGAATGAAAATACTAAAACCCAGAAAGATAAAAACTCCACATTCTTTCTTATTTGAGGAAACCAACTTTGAATCGTCAGATGCATCTTTGGAGTACACAAAGAAAAAGCAGAAGAGGCTATGGGAGTGTCAATAGAACACAGATGGAATGGAGATGGCAGGAATTGGAAAACTGAAGTGAAAAACAGGAAAGGTTAAGTAGGGTGAGTTTTTCAGGGCAAAGTAGAGGAGGGAGGACATGGAAGGATAACTAACACTAAATACCTTTGGAAGTTTTATTTGGAAATCTACTAATGTAGAAGCTTCCTAAAATATTTAAATATGTAAAGTGACCTAAGTAGAGTTATCTTTTCATGGCAGAACAGTGTCTACTAAGACTTTATAAGATTTCAAATGAAACTGTCATTTCTAAGACGAATTAGTGTGTTCTGTTTGGTTTTGTTTTCTCAGTTGTTGATCAATAGCTTCCAAAAGTACACCTTCCAATGTTTACCATTATTGACATTGTTTTTGGTTACCTTTCAGAATTTGACACTAAGACCCTATTGCTCAAGATATCACATACTTGATTAACATTAGTATATAGAAATCAAACTTGTACTGGAAGCTTCATCTTTACTGGTTAGCTTTCATAGTACTGGAAGATTCAATGTATAGTACCAGTAAAGAAAAGGTGAGGGCTAAATTTATGTTTTAAGTTTAAATTACTGTGCTCAGGAGATCTATAAGACAAAAATGCCTTGAACCTGAAAGCCTCAGCTGCTCAAGGACAGATATCTAACTTCCTTGAATTCTGGGGCTATTTATATAGGCTAACAAGACATTTGCTTTCACTTTGGTAATCATTGCTGGTTGTCCCAAATGCCCAAGATACATTTGATAGTAGTCAGAAAGTATGACAGGATATATGCTTGTTGCTGATTGGACAAAAGTGAGAAGCATGCAGACTTATGGGTTTTGACTTCGTAAGCTCCTGTTTAATGTAATTTGGAGCTATTCTCTGAGAATTCTGTGTAGTAACCTGGCCTGTGTTTGTCTTCCTCACCAATATTTAATAAAGCCTGGTTCAAAGTTGGATTAAAAAAAATTGTGGTAATAGTCTTATTCTCACCTGGTAGGATTAACAAAAAAATTCTCAAAATGGTTACTAAGGTATGAACCCTATACATTACATGAGTTGGCCAGGCAAGATAAGCCAAGTGGTGCAGTAATGACATGAATGTTAATGGAGTTACCAAACACTTTCTGATTTGATACAAACTGTGCTCCATAGAAAGAAATTCATTCCTAGAACCTTTATTTAAACCCAAAAGCCATGACTGAAAAGTTCATAGACCCTCCTAAAGAATGTACTAGTATTCTTTTTTAAAGGATATAGCAATAAACAACTTCTTGATTCTTATCTTGGTAGCCATAGATTGGTGAACTCTCAAACCTGATCAAAGAAACTCTCTTTTATTAGTAGATGACAATCAATATAGAGATCAAGAGCTCGTCAATGTGCAGAAAATAAGAGACTGTGGAGTATTCAGATCTTATTGTGTAGCATTTACCTCTGAGATAAAATCATTGATTAAAAGAAAACCCCTTCTTAGGGTATAATGTTTACTAAGATGAAACAAAAGAATATAAGGACAGATGAAATATTTAGGGAAGCGACCTAAGACAAGTACACAACTCAAAATAGCTACAGGGCCAGAGAGTGGTGACAACATGTACTTAAATGAAGCACTCAGGAGGCAAAGTCAGGGTGATCTCTGTGAGTTTAAAGCTAGCATGGTCTACACACTTCCTGGATAGCCTAGGCTACACAGTGAAACTCAGTCTTGACAAACAAACAAACAAATAAATAAAAATAATATGAGTGTGACTCTGATATTGACTAAATTCACAAGGTCCTTCCTTGTATGCATGGATAGTAGTACATGTATAGTAGACTACTGAACAACAGTCTCAGGGAAGCCCCACTGTCTGCAAGAAGCAGAGATTAGCCAAACAGCATAGAAGAAGAAAAGACCAACCAAGAAACCTGAAAGAAGTAGAAATGAGCCAAACTATCTACAAGAAACAAAAAGACTAGCCAAACTTACTGGAAGAGGTCCAAAGCAATGGATTTACCTGGAAAAGTCACTATATAACATGTTGAGCTATCTGTAGATATTCACATACAGTTCTCCAGCTTTCTCAAGCTGTCACCCACTTTAGGGGGTGGCCTTTGCTGATGCAGTTGTTCCTCAGTTATTTATACTTCAGAAAATAAACTCAGCAATGCTTACAAGTTAGACTTAGGTGTTATTTATACTTTGGTCTACATTTCCTGGGGTGAGTTAACATTTGTCTGTATCTCCCCAGGAGATGTCACACAACAGCTCATAATGGGGCATCAATACACACACACACACACACACACACACACACACACACACACAAATCATCATGGAAGAAAGAATGGAAATATTGTAAGAGACAGAAGAAATAGACATCTCAGAGAAACAGTAGTTGCCACTAATGCCAGAACTGTTGTACACATGAGTACATAGCAGCTGAAACTACATAGATGAGCTATGTACAAGATCAAACCAATCACCATCTCAACATGAGTACATAGCAGTTGAAACAACATGTATGAGCTATGTACAAGATCAAACCAATCACCATCTCAACATGGATTGTTGGTTTTTCATGACGTTTCACTGTTATCTGAGAAGGAATTGTTAATTGATGCCTGCCCATGGAGGAAGAGTTATATTTCTTCAGAAATATGGATCCTGAGAAATATAACTTCTCATGTTCCAATAGATGGTCTCACTTATGGATATACAAGCAACATTAAATATACTCAGTATGTTTTTTAAAGAGCACATGATGTTGGGAAGGGAAACTAGTAGAAGAGTCAGAAATGTAGGGATAGGAATGGAAATGGATTTGAAAAAAATATGTGCATGAACTCCTCAAAAAAATAAAAAATAATAATCTTAACAAATTAGGAAACAAAGAAAGAGGAGTTCAGGAAACTGAATTAGTTAAGAAGGTCATTGACTGAAGGTCATTGACTAAAGGAGTCTTCCTTTAAACATATTTATGTGAAGAAAACAGGATATTTTATTATGGGACAGGGGGTTAATTTTAAAAAATGAATAAAATGCTCAGAAATGACATTATCTAAAGATATTATTGATTTGAACTATGTATAATAGAAACTCTCCCCATCTCCAGAATCGTAGCTAATGTGTGAAATCACCTGTGCCTAAGGGAATGAGTCAATAGGTCCAAACTTTAATATCAGCCTGGATTATAAAGCAACACCCTGCGTAAAAACACATGACAACGGTGATAATGAAGATAAAAACTGACACCATATTTTACTTAAAAGCATAATTAAAGTCAAAATAAATAAAACATTAAATACTGTGCTGCCCATGCCCCATGTGCATTAACTGATCCTGTACAAATTATGGCCAGAAAATTCTCAGGACTCAGGAACAGTTTTAGGCATTTGAGATTAGTATAAGCAAAATGCTGGAACTGTCATACATTAACTATTCACTGTTAATCAAAATGAATTTACAAATCATATATCTAAGATATTTTATGAGTGCATATTCTTATGAGGAAATAGAGTTATCTGTTACTTTAAATAAATTATTCAGTTTGTGTACTGAAAATGGTTTCAATTTATTACAAGTTCCAAAATATATAAAGGTTTTGTTATGAATGTCCTTCACCCAAAAGCTAAAAGAAACACCTTGCCTGGAGGAATATTTGAATCTCCTCATAATATCATCTCTTGTAATAAACAATGAAAATTGAAAGGAAATTTCACATTATTCAACTATTAAAGGAAAAGATCTGCCAATCGAATCTTACATCTAAACCCATAGACACACAGATATATATTCAGAGTGTATGATAAGTAAAATAATCTTTAGATTAAGCAAATTAACAGCATTTATTCATCCCCACCCTTTAGAGAATGGATGAAAATGTTATTCAGGAACAAAAGGCAGTATTGAAATAAGGAGTCTTACAGCACAGAAAGGTCTGACGAGACCCCTCTGTGCTCGCAATGCTCTGGAGGTTGAGGAAGGGGAAGGCAGAGTTCCACAGCAGCCTGGGTTATGTAGGGAACTGTGTTGGTGAGGTGTGCAGAGAAGAGAAAGAGCAAAACTAAAGGTAGTACTTATCAAGCTCCAATCTTAGTAACATAAATATGAGGCAAAGGGTTTAATAGAATTTATTATGGAGTTCTCAGGTTTATAGAAGAAATGCTCAGGCACTCACAAATATGTCAGGATGAAAGGTGCTAAAACTAAGTGGTAATCTGAACATTATTTAAACTCAGAAATACATCTGAGTACTAGTAGCTCTTTGTTTTAAGGAGCACCTCCTGCATCTTGAATGATTGACATTGTCATGCTTGACAACATAATATGCATATAAAATAAAACTTACACATATAGAATGATCCATAACTTGTAGCAAAACCATTTTGTAGAACTTTCTATTGTACTACAACCTTTTAATTTGGTGGATCCCAGCTCAAAAGACAAAACTAGTGGACTTGAGTTGTTCCAGCTCAAGTGACGGGCTTGCTGCTCTGGGCCTTGACTGTGGCACTCACAGTCAATGCTTTGATGCCCATGGCAACATACAGCAGCAGATGATGGCAAACTTTACTTCTTTAAAGCCCATATGTATCAACCTAAGGCTCTTCAGGTTAGCTAGGAATATAGCTATCTGATCTTGAATAATGCTGCTTGTGATTCTTCGAGCCTTGAACCTCACAGTACCTCTTTCAGTGACTAGAGTCTGCAGCCTTTACATCTTTGTCTTTCTACAGATTCTGTCTTTCATAACTTTTTATTGTCTCCTTGCCTTCTTCCAAGGACTTTCCCAGCCTTAGCTGACTCTCCTCTCCCACCTTCTGCCCTTGTTGTTTTTTTAATAATATGTTATCAGCCTTCTTGGTACTACAGTAATGTTTGTGTTGCCAGCTCAGCTTCTTTCATCCTTGATAAGATCATAGCTAGAAAAGAAGCACACTGCATAAGCTTTTTATTGGTCTTAGTATTACAGTGTCATGAGATAGCCCAGGAGTGTATCTCCTAGGTGACTGAAAAATTTAACACACCAGTCTGTCTGTACTAAAAGAGCATGTGATAGGGAAGGCGTGCCTGGAAATAAATATTTGTACAATCACAGAATAGTTTCTATGTTTTTTAGTCACAGTATCTGAATAAGGGATAACCCAAAATATCAAAAATCCATATTACACAAATCAGTGGTTCTTAATGAACTACTGGGTAGGTCCTTTCATTTCCCTTTTTAGAAAATGTAACTGCAGAGTCTAGGTATTATGTGCTGAAGGCCAGCACAATGACACCTGCTTGTGTGGGAAGAGAAAGGTAGCAGAATTTTTAGGTCAAGATCAGCATCAACTATGTGACATAACCCAATAAGCAAGCAAGTAAGTAAAACAAGAAATATATTCTGTTTACTAATACTTATTGCCTGTAGATCTAGTTTAGGACATCTGAAAAGGGTTAGGTTTGAACAAGGCTTCTGGAAGAAGAAGCCATGACCTATAATCACAGGCTACAATGTTTTTGTTTGTTTGTTTGTTTGTTTTTTGTTTGTTTTTTGTTTTCAGTTCAGTTGTAGTTTCTTTTCTTTCTTTCTTTTTTTTTTTTTTTTTTTTTTGGTTTTTTGAGACAGGGTTTCTCTGTATAGTCCTGACTGTCCTGGAACTTACATTGTAGACCAGGCTGGCCTCAAACTCAGAAATCCACCTGTCTCTGCCTCTCAATTGCTGGGATTAAAGGCGTGCACCACCACTGCCCGGCTAGAATGTAGTTTCTTTAAGGTATCAGTAAAGTGTGATTACAGGTATGCTATCATAGGACACCAGTTAGTTACCAGAAACTAGTCTGATCATTTCATCTACATGCCCAAGGCAGATAGGCCCAAGGGAAGGATCTTTGAATTCACTAATAAAATGGTAAAACAAACCGGTTCCCAAGAATGCAACTTAAAGGAAATGATTGTATGTATTAAAAGTTGCTGACAGTAAAATAGCAATTGTTATTATCTTATACTGCTTAACTCCTAATAATGTGCCCTAGTTGGGTGTCTTTAACTAGTCTCATTTATAATCTCACCTGGAACGAAACATTATTATCTGCTATGACTACAGATTCAAGTGACCTAAATTTTTCTCCATGTCTGGATTTTCATCATCCCTCTTGTTTGTTTCCCTCTCTGTCTCTTCAAAGAGACTGTATCTTTTATTCTTTCAGCTGGAGTCACCATTTCTACACTGGAGCCTTGGCCCTGTGGTGCTGAAGTGCCAAGGAGATGAAGTGTTCAGTAATCTCGGAGTAAAGCTTCATTTCACTGGAATTGTATCTAGAGGCTAAGATATTCCAAGTATTTCTCTACCAGAACCATTGGCTTTTGTTTTCTTTGTCCTTCCATCCCTTCATCCCATCTCTATCTGCAACCTCCCCAATATATTTATTTGGAACCAAGACCTCTGTGATCTATATTTCCCTTTCAATTGAGACGAATAACCAGGAAGGCATGGCAGAGAAATTGTCCTTTCCAATGAGAACAAGGATCCAGTGGAGTGTTTCTCCCTCTAGAGTAAGCATTTGTTATGAAGAACTCAGGGTCTGTTTTATAATGATTATCTCCCAGACACTGGTCAGCCACCAGGGAATTTTCCTCAAATCTTTTCTGTGAGAAGCTGTTGGGCTTCCTGGTTATCAAGAGAAAAGCAGCTTGAAAGCTCCCTAACACAACAGTTCCCTTAGAGCACCTCACCTCCCTCAGCTTACAGCAATTTGTCAAGATTATCATTTCAGTGTTCCCTTAGTTCAGAGCATCAGCAGATTTTCTTTGGGTGAGCTTGTAGCAGCTCTATTTCTTTATCCAGGTGTCTTTCTATATGTCATTTCAGTTTTTCATTTTTGATATTGGGCCCATCTGTTTGCCTCTATTTTCAGATGCCATATATCTTTTAAATAGCAATTCCATCTTTGCAATTATAAGTACCAGGTTTTAGGAGTCCTCAAAAGCAAAGTTAAAAACAAAAACAAAAACAAAAATCTTCTTAAATGACAATTAAGGATCCAATAAAACTGTGCTGTTAACATAAGATCACAAAAAAGAAAAAAAATGAAATGAAGAAATTGGAAACATACTTAGTAGACAGATTATATAATACTTTTGTTACTTTCAAAAAACAAGGCAAATTATAACACTTTGGGATCACTATAGCTTGACATATCAAAAATTGTCTGCCTTCAAAAATTTGATTGAATAGTGCAGTAATACTGAGTAGAATATCATATTGTGTTTTGTAAGACTCTGTTGTCCTTACTATGATGCTATTGACACCCATAACAGTTTCTTTTTCTTGAGGGAGACTTTATTTTAATTTTTTCATACTTTATTTACATTTTAAATGCTTCACCCTTTCCAGATCTCCCCTTTGGAACCTCCCTATTCTCTCCCCCTGCCTCTATGAGGTTATTCCCCCACCCACCCATCCACCCACTCAATCTTGTCTTTCCTCCTTGGCATTCTCCTATACTGGGCGATCTAACACCCTCAGACCCAAGGGCCTCTCCTCCCCCTGATGTCTAACAAGACCCTCCTCTACCTCATATGTGGCCAGCACCAGGGGTCCCTCCATGTGTATTCTTTGGTTGGTGATCAAGTCTCTTGGTTCATAATAGGTAAATTCTAGTTCAATAGGTAACTGATTCTTCTGCTTTATGAATTGCTATCTCTCCTCTCTCCTTTTGACTCATCTTTCCTCATTTACCTTTCCTTAGTTCTTATATTATTCCTCCTCTTCCCTTTGATTTCCCTGACTTAAGAAACACACATCTATACATTATAAACACATATCTACACATATATACATATGCATAGCTAACCTCAAATATATTCATGTAAATATGTTCAACCAGTCATTTGCTTAATTTTAAATCTTTTGCATATGTAGATTATGGCATATAAAATATTAAGATGTAATCAGATTATACTAACATAACATAACATAAAATTATCATAAAACATTTCAATATACCATATTTTTAAAAATAGAAAGTTACATAATAACGAAAATACTTTTAAATTATAAATTTTTTAAAAAGAATATACTTCTTCAAATATTGTTGGAAACTTGAGAGACAAGCAGATATGTGTGGATCTATATCACAGGTATAGTGGGGTAAGGACAAGAGGAAAGGAGAAGCTGTTAGAAAATTTGGTTGAAGTGAGAGAAACAAGTCAATAAAGAAAAGTAGATTTCCTGTATATATCTGAGAGCAGCTGATTTCCCTGTATATAACAGAGAGCAGCAGAAATTTGGAGTTTGGTTAGTATGTATGTGGACAAACACGCATGGTGAATGTAAATATTTCATTGAACTGATTTCAGGTCCACAGTAACACCAACCTTTATTATTTAAGCGATTTGGGCATTGCAAGCCTAGTCTGCATTGGAGTATTACAATGTGATATTTACTTCATAGTCATAGGACAAGGCTGAAACTGAGAGACTCTACAGTAGTTTTTTCAATCATTAAAAAACAATGATTCTTTATAAGTTTCATATCATGCAGCCGAGTCCCACTGATTTCCCTGCCCCCTTGTATCTTCCTTCACTCTTGCAACCCTCCCAAATAATGAGAGACAGAGAGAGACAGAGAGACAGAGAGAGAGAAAGAGAGAGAGAGAGAAAGAGAGAGAGAGAGAGAGAGAGAAGAAAGCATGGAAAAACATCCATGCTACAAATACCCATGTTACCCCTCTTCAACCTTGAGTCTCCAGCTCCATCTCTCTTCATAATGCTCAAGTTACTCCACCTCTCTTTCTTTCCCATCAGTCTACCACATACTTGCACATTGTAATTATTAGGCTGCAGGCTTGCTACACAATTGGCCCTGGAATGATATCCTCCATCTCCCCTGTGTGGTGAGTCATCATGTGGGTGTCTATGTCCCATGTGTGCCATGCACAGGGGAGCAAGTCTGTTTGTGGTATGGCAGGATGCATGTCTCTCTGTTCCTCATCCCAGGCTGCGCTACCTAGATTTGATTTGATTTGATTTGATTTGATTTGATTTGACTTGATTTTGTTTTTATGTTTCACAGCCATAAAACAACTTAGGCCACTAAGTAAGGTATAGAGCTAGGTTGAACAAGGGACTGCCATCTTCACTGCCCCTGAATGATAAAAGAACACCACCACCAGCAAGGTGTCTCTTTGCCCATTACCAGGATGGTAGAGTATCTCTTTCACTCCATGTAAAATAGAGTATTTCACATTGCTATTAATAACCAAAATTGGTAATCTAGCTAGAAGAACAATATGTTCTGTTGTCTAGTGTTTGAGAAAAACAAGAACCCCAAATAGATTTTGTTAATCTGTTGGGGGATGGTTTTTGTATACTGTATATTCAGAGGCTGCATACTGTGCTCAGAGACCTGGTTGCAGTCTGGATGCTGGGTTGTCAAGTATCTCATGTCTTAATATTTTGTACATTTTTTTCTATCATCTCTGGTTGTTTAATAAAGAGCTGATTCAGTCAATAGCTGGTCAGAGAAGAGTGCAGGACTTCCAGTCACAAGAGTAGGGTGTCTGGTGGCAACCAAGAAGAACAATTCACCATGAAGCATTCACCATGAGCAGGTTACCAGGGTGGCACCTATCAGTGTCACCATGAGGACACTGATAGAGTAGGAGCAGCCAGAACAAGACTAAGATGGCAATTAATGGTGTTCATGGCTGAGAAGTAGGCCATCCTGCATATCCAGTTTAGAAAAGCTAGAGATCTTTCCACCCTTGTGCCAGAAGCTTGTAATACATATACCAGGTATCCGTGTCATTTATTTGGAAAATAAAAAACACAATAGAAAATCACCCCAAATTAAAATATTTTTCTCTCAAATAAGAAGACCTCTAGATGGGCTGGCTGTTTGTTGTACATGCCTTTAATCCCAGTACTTAGGACAGGCAGATCTCTGAGTTCAAGGCCATCCTGGTCTATATAGCTAGTTTCAGGATAGGCAAGGCTCTTCCTCCATATTCCATAAAATGAACTCACTAGGATAATAGTGGTGTCTTATTTGTACCCATTGAATCAAATTCTGCCTGTGAAAGAAATATCATCATATGTTGTTTGATAGTAATAGTAAACTCAAGCACATGTAACCTCTTGGAGTACGTTATTATAGATCACCAAACTATCACCTCATACTGCTTTAATGTTTCCACGAGTCATCATATCTTCAAAGTATAATTCTGTAATTTGATAAAGTTATCAACTTCAAAGAGGTAGGAAAACATGCTAATATCAGAGAATTCACTCACCTAGAAACCATCATTATGTGCATTTTTGAAGCAAGTTATTTAATCATTAGCAATATTTGACAGACTTACATCAGTGGAGATAAGATATAGTGGAAAGCACAGGTTGTAGCTTTGAAAGAGATACTTCACACACAAATGAAAACAATCTGTACACAGAATGTCTTCTCCAGTAATGATGTGTTATGCTATTTTTATGAAAATGGTTTAATCTAATTAATATGATATCAGGTCCTTGACCATTCTTCATGGAGAGTAGTTCCATAGCCATGTTGGTCCATTTCAGCATTTCTCAACCTGTGACTCACAACCTCATGGGGAATCCAAAAATACTTACACAGGAGATGCATACCAGATATCTTGCAGTGTTTTAACATTGTGATTAATAACAGAGTCAAAATTGCAGTTATGAAATTGTAGTAATGAAAATAAATTTAGGTGGTCAAAAGAACATGAGGAGTTGATCAAAAGGCTTACATCATTAAGAAGGTTGAGAAACACTTGTCTATACCTTTGCAGATCAGATTCTGTGTAGTTAATATTCTTGCAATTTTTCTGGTACACAGAGACCCTTATGTTTAGACCATACACACCTCTTCCATTGTGGCCTTTTGATTATAGTCTCAAAAATGAAGACAAAAGTATATGAAGAAAGGGACTGACATATACACAGAATGAGAGACTTTATCCACACAATTACTAAAATAATCATTGTGAAGTCATCCTTTGGTGAGTATTTGCATCGAATGTTCTTCGTGCAAGAAGGACTATTCATATGTCTTTTTCTCAGTTATTTATCAGTTATTTCGGTGCATCTTCTGTGCACCTAATCGAGTCAGATTCTTGGTCATAACTTGTGACTACATTTTTCAGAATAGCAAATCCCAGAAAAATCAAGCAAATAAGCATGTTTATCATTCATAGCATACTCTTCTGAGATTTCATTTCATCCCTGTCTTTCAATCATCTCCCAGAAATGGATACATGATCTGAGGCTATATACAGAAACATTTTAAAACCAGACCTGAATTTCATTTCTGTAAGAAGCTGTTCATACAGAGCTCACTAGATGATTCTTAATGTAGTTAAGGGAGAGGAAGTGATACAGTAGCATAAGACACCACAGTCAGCATGAAAGGACATTTCAGCATGCTTTGTAAAACTGTATCTTTAGAAATTTAATAGAGGTGCCTCCTCCTGTCAGGTTTTAGAGTTACTAACTGTCCTCTGGAACATACATATAACCACTTTGTCTATAAAATGTTGCCACCTCCTGTTTATCAAGCCAGATAGAAAAATATTAATATATCTTCAAAAAGTCTCATTGAAGCATGAAATAATAATTGTCTCTGAAAAATAAATTATAATTTGATCCTGGTAGAATCAAGTCCTTCTTGTGGTCCTTTTGCAGAGATATTGTATAGAAAAGTATTGTCTGATTGGTTAGATGTTACATGTATGATAACTTGTTAATATCTCTAACCTTAAAACCACAATTTGGAAGCAGTTGAATTAAGCTCATAATCTACTGTAATTCTGTCATTCGATGCATAACCCAAGAAGGCAAATTTGCTACTAGAATGTGGTAATTATCAAATTTCATTTCCCATATTTTTGTTTTTAACTCTCTGTACTACTCACTAAAATGTTTTAAAACATTTCATGCATGCTTATATATTAGTCATTTTCAGCCCAGTTACTCTATCTTATACACTCTTTTTTCCACTGAAACCTTTCTTCCAAGAAGGCCCTTCTCCTATTCCCAGGTTTTTTGTTTTTTTTTTTTTTTTTTAATGGATTTGGTTATCTCAGCAATCACTCAGAAATGTAGTATTGTTTCTAGGTATTTATTTTAGAATGAAAGGCAATTTTAGTGGCAACCATTTGCCCCTCATAGAATGCCCCTTATTATACTGGCTTGAGAATTGATGTGGAAATTCTAGTTTAATATTCTGATATTAATGATATATTAGTATATCATTTTTATCTGGAGAGTAAGCACAGGTAGAAGCCTCATAGTTTTGAGAAACTTTATCCATATCTCTATTATTTATTCTGTATAAATATCATTCTATTGCTTAACACTGAAGTTTGCTAGATGCAACTTTCAGATTTTAACCAGTTTTTGGAAGATAAAAGGGCCAGTTGAGAAAAATATGTATAGGAACATAATTGTTCATATATATATATATATATATATATATAGTTGTTGAACAGTGTGCTGAAAGAGTAACAATTAGTTCTAAATTTAATGAAGTAAATAAATCATACTACCAATTCTATCTTTTCTAAAATTATTAACATTTAGTATACTAATCTAACTATGTGACATTGACCAAATTATATTAAAAAAACTATGTAGAGGTAAATATCATCAAACTACATGAAAACAAAATTGGTTATAAATAGCAATATTATAAGCATATATGTAAATATATCATAAGGGAAAATATTGGATAAATGGAGTATCTCGGGTTTAGAAATATGAATGCCCCTTTAGCTTTAATAGGTATATTCTAGCTTACATATTTTATTTCTGAAAGTAGATATAAATTCAGGTATATGAAAGGAGCAAAAGGGAGTTACAGGAACAGGGGTAGAGAGAGTGATGGAATATATGTGACTCAAAAAAGGAATGAGAAATGGGGATGCCTTTAAGCAGGAAAAGTTGGGACAAAAGAGAAGTAAGCTCAACCCAAATAAAGTATGCATGAAAATATCTGATAAATATGTGTTAACTCTCCCTCCTCCTTCTCTCTGCAATCCCTGCCTCTCTCCTTTCTTATCTGTTTGTCAATCTGTCTATCCTTGTGTGTATGTATATATACTTGTTCCCAATAAAGTTTGGCAAAAATTTGAGTGATAATCACATCTAGTAAACTCAGAAATCACCCCCCCCCCTTTCTGCATGCCCTTGTGGCCGTGTGCACGTGTGTGTATGTGTGTAATTCAGAAATATTTTGTAGACTTTTGGCTGGTCTGAAATTGGCCTGGACTGTGGAAACATCTCTTCCACTGTCTGAAGTAGGAGGACAGTGAGATATGAATTCTCTGATTACATTTGTTGGACATTCCAACAGTGATTTTGTAGAATTAAGAAGTAACTAGTGGTATGGCTAGAATACAAACTGAAAATAGTCTTTATTACATAGCTTTGGATAAATCTACATTTTCTTTCTTGGGGACTTTATAACTTAGACCTTCTAGCCTTGCCATTGGCTTTTATAGATTTTACATTTCTGTCCCTTTCATTATCCTTTTATCTTCCAATATTCTCCCATTGTTCCCTCTTTGCCCGGCTCATCACTTCTTTCATTTTACTTCTGAGTGTTTGTTATAACTCTGCTCCTCTGGAAACTTCCTCAGCATCTGTTTTTTGCTGAGAACAATAGTTATTTTATTTTTAAGTGAGTACATATCCTCTTATTTCTACAAGCATTAGTGTGTCGTTTTAAGTGTTGGTTTTGTGCATAATGGATAATGCACAATCTCTCTATATTACATGTATATGTTCCTGTCAATCATTATTATAATATCTCAAGAAAGAAATGTGCTGTGACAGTTCTAGTCATTGAACCTCACTCCTTGCTCTGTGATCTTTTCAACTCATCTGATTACCATTGTTGATGCACAGATAGTGTAGACATACTATTCTAAGGGTAGCAAACGAGAAAGAGCTAACAGCTATTATATAGCTCTGAAGCAATTCAGTGTGCTACTTTTGCAAAAGAAGTGGTCAGTTATAAAAGGAAAGAAAGCACAGCTAATTCTTGCAACCACTTCACTTTTATTTAAAATTACATCTTGTGGAATTATTAATCAAGTATTTTTCTATCCACTTTCAGTTCCATCTATTTCATAACTTGTGATTCTGTATATAGTTGATATCCCTGGGTAGTATGATGTTTTTCTGAAGAGAGACAGAGGAGAAGTTGATATGGGAAAGAGGGGAGGTGGGGAGTTGGAACCCTAAAGAGAAGAGAGAGAGAAAACTGTCCTTTGGTTATAATAAATAGAAAAATGAAAAATAAAAAAAATAGTTTGTTGAAAATTGGGTAGAATGTATGAAATGATGCAGAAAAGGGGGAAACCATTAAGCTTTCATTCTGAGATATATAAGTTTTCTTAAATGTAAATAGATTAAATACATTAACTGGGGAAAGGTCATAAAAATAGATCAAATAAATAGAAAGTATACATACATTTACAGGACACATTTTAGAATAAAAAGGAAAAGGATATAAGATGATAGTAATCATCCTGATGTAGCAATCAATGTATCAGTGAGACACAGCATATTTTTGTTTGTTGTTTTCTTTAATAGCACCATCATGATTGATTTTGTCAATTTTTTATCTAAATGGCCATGCTGAATTATTACCACTACCACATGGGCTCTGAATTGCACAGTCATTTATTAAACATTTCTCTGGTAAACATACTCTATTCTGGATATTCTTGTATGATTTTATTGAGAAATTTTCTATTATTAACATTATCCATGGGAGAGTGAAGAGAGTCCAGTTATGGCAAGAAGAATTTAATTGCAATACTTTTGCAGCAGAAACCTCAAATTAATCTTATGCAGAATTCTAGACATAGTTGTCCGGTCAGAATGGGGTAGAATTTGTGTTTATAAAAGCTAGATTTTCATAACCGCACAGTATCCATGAACATGATTACACTTGGAATGTAGCTTATCCTCAGAGAATACTTTTCATATTTCCTAGTGAAAAAATTTAGAACAGAACTGATTTGGTAGCAGTCTTTGATCAATCTTTTTAGCAATTGACAGTTGAGTGGTTTTTCTTACAAGAGTGTGTCTGGGAAGGAACAAGATCTTTCCATATAAAGAACAAAAGGTAGGCACTTGAATGTGAATACTTTGCATGCAACAATATTTTGTAAGATTTATTTATTTATGCATAGCTTAGCTGTCTTAGTTACTCAAGCAAAGAAAATTGTGTGATTTAAAGTGAGCAAGTTATATAAAATTGAGATATCTAATTCTCATCTTTATAGATTGGACATTTCCTTTTCTTATTTTAATTGGCATATAAGTTGTTTGTACATTGTTGCACAGAAAGAAAAATTTGCACATGCTCATGGTCTAGTTCTTGATATTACAATAAATTATACATCCTGTAACTTTTAAGTCAGCCCTAATGATACTTGTCTTAAAAGATTTATAATTTCCTTAAAGTAAAAGCATTGGAACCATTTCTTGTTTATTTCTGAATTACATGCTGAATATTTGGTCATGTAATGATTAGAACAATATAGTTCAAGAAGCAACACATCAAAATTCCCTAAAATAGGTAGAGGCTATAGTTAGACAGAAATTGGACTGCTGTTGCTTACTGTATAAGGATGAATATTTAACCCACGACCTCAAAGTGTTAGAAAATCACTCTATCACTGAGCTCAAAAGTATTCCTTTGCTTAACCATGTTTACAGTGAGCACAATATGTGTGAGCCGACTAATTGCTACAATTCTAATGCCTAATCTTGGTTGACATCAACTAAAACCTAAGCAGCTGGGCATGTCTGTGAGGGATTTATCTTGACTGATTCATTCCTGATGGGAAGATGTACCTTGAATATTGATCATTTGAGCAAAGAAGCCATGCCCTTAATAGGGGTTATATCATCTAGTGGCAGCTGGAATAAAAAGACATGCAAGATAGGTTTTGGGTTTTGCCTGTTTTTTTACTCACACTCCTTCAAGTCCATCTATCCTGCAGCTGAGACTCAACTTTACTGGTATTAGAATCCACTTTAAAGCACAAGCTGTCATGGCGGTTTTGTTGGTAAATTTCTAAGCTCCCAAATTTTCAGCAGCAGCAGCAGCAAACAAAACAAAACAAAACAAACAAACAAAAAAACCAGAGGGCTTCAGGATGCCAACATCTTCTAGGGCTGTAAGTGCTCTGTTTGTAGGGTAGGAAAAGCCACAATGAGAAACAACTATGCTGTGGCGGGAGAACCCAGACTTTTAGGATTATGACATGGACCCTGTGGTGGTTGTCTGAAATATGAGAGCTGTCTTCTTCCTTTTGTCTTTTTCTGATATTTGCTACCATCATTGTGGTTTATCTGACTGACTGCAGGTTGCATGAGTGGACTAGCCAAGAAACTGAGACTTTGAAATAGCTATGAGGTAAAGGCCTCACTATCATGCACTTCAATTGTCCTGATCCCAGCAAGATCGGGTTACTAGAAGATGACTTGAATTACCAAGCAAGTGGACACTACTTTGTCCACTCAATGCCTTTTGGTTCGTTAGAGCACCTTATTAAAGGGATTGAAAGTATGAAAAATGAATCAAACAAACAAAAAATAAAAGAGCAACAACAATAACAACAACAAAACAGCACTTCTTTGAGATTCCAGTATAGACTGAAGACCGGCTAAGATATCCAGTCTTTCCACCAAAAATATGAACTGGACTAGCTGGACTAGCACTTGTAAGCCACTCTAAGAAATCCCTCACTAGTATACATAGCTTCATTCAATCTGTTCTGTTTCTCTAGAGAACAGTGGCTAAATACTGCAATGTAGTATTTAACAATCACAATTAATGGCCTATGACTAACTCAAGTCTATAAATAAATTCATATGAACAATGTTGTGCTCAGAGTGGGACATGTAAAATTCATCACACAAATCTATTTAAGTGGACTTTAAAATGGGCAATTTAGATGCGTTGAACCATTCTAGTATTCATCTGAAAGTATTCCTTAAAGTCTTTTTCATGGTTGTAGCATTTTATATGTGTTCCTTCAATGGACATTTATGGAACAACATCTATATTTAACAATTTTTCTGAATATTATTTAAAATGTGAACATACACATTAAATTCCAAATTAAATTTAAATTAGCTTAATATGACTATGGTACACAATTAATTATTATACATTATAAATGTAACTTTTATTCATGTGATATAATTGTCTCAAATGCTTACCATTGAATAAACTCACCATTTTTAGTTCTTTCTGTACTCAGGATAGGTGGTTCAACTCAGCTCTTCTGGTTCAAACTCCTCTCCACGATGATTGGTTCAATCTGGTTTCACAGATTCTCATTGAATTGATCTGCATGGTCTCAAACAAACCTGGCAGTTTTTCTTTCTAGTCTTCTGATCCCTCCTTATTACTTGTCTTCAACTGTCTTTGCTGACCTGCACTGAACTGCATAAACTCACTAGCAAACTCAACTCCAGTGTACTACACTGCCTGGACTGACTGCACCAAACTGACTAAACTAATCTCTACTGAACTCCACTGACTGAACTGTGTCTCTCTTCATGCACTGTTCTTAAATAGTCTCCCTTTCGTGGGCTGTTCTGGTGAGAGTTGGGCATATCCTATCCTGTCAAGTCTTTCTCTGATTCATCACTTTGTTCCTTAACTAGAAGTCATTGTCTGACCACTTTGGAAATTAGTCTGGCGGTTGCTCAGAAAATTGGACATAGTACTACTTGATGACCAAGCTATACCATTCCTGGGCATATACCCAAAAAATGTTCCAACATAAAATAAGGACACATGTCCCACTAAGTTCATAGCAGCCTTATTTATATTTGCCAGAAGCTGGAAAGAACCTAGATGTCCCTCAACAAAGGAATGGATACAGAAAATGTGGTACATTTACATGATGGAGTACTACTCATCTATTAAAAACAATGAATTCATGAAATTCTCATGCAAATGGTTGGAACTAGAAAATATCACCTTGAGTGAGGTAATACAGCCACAAAAGAACACATATGATATACACTCACTGATAACTGGATATTAACCTAAAAGCTTGGAATACCCAAGATACAATTCACAGACCACATGAAGCTCAAGAAGACCAAAGTGTGAATGCTTCAGTCCTTCTTAGAAGGGTGAACAAAATACTCACGGGAGGAAATAAGGAGCAAAAGTATGAAGCAGAGACTGAAGAAAAGGCCATCCAGAGACTGCCCCACCTAGGGATACATCCTATATACAGACACCAAACCCAGACACTATTGTAGATGCCATGAAAGTGCTTGCTGACAGGAGCCTGATATAACTGACTTCTGAGAGGCTCTTCAAGAGTCTGGCAAATACAGAGGTAGAAGCTCACAGCTAACCATTTGACTTTGCATGTGGTCCCCAATGGAGGAGTTACAGAAAGGACTGAAGGAGCTGAAGGAGTTTGCATCCCATAGGAAGAACAACAATATCAACCAATAAGACCTCCCAGAGTTCCAAGAAACTAAACCACCAACCATGGAGGGTCCCATGACTCCAGCTGTATACATAGCAGAGGATTGGCTTGATGGACATCAATGAGAGGAGAGGCCCTTGGTCCTGTGAAGGCTCGATGCCCCAGTGTAGGGGTATGACAGGGCAGGAAGGCAGGAGTGGGTGGACAGGTGAGTGAGCACCCTCATAGAAGCAAGGGGAGGGAGGATAAGATAGGGGATTTCTGGAGGAGAAACCAAGAAAGGGGATAACATTTGAAATGTAAATAAATAAATTATCCAATAAATAAAAGGAAGTCATTGTTTGGGATTAAAGTTATGTACTAAGGGTGTGTCTGTATTCTAGTCAGAGGGATTAAAGTTGTCTGACCTGTCTGCATTCCACCTGGATCACATAGACCTTGAAGGTCTTTGGATGTGATCAGCTCAGCCATGTTACTGGATTAAATTCCTCTACAATATGTGAATTATTTTTGAAAAATGAAATAAAGGAGGGTATAAAGCATTTTCTGGATTTTAACATGTCCTTTTAATTCTCTTTTCTCACCTGGTGTGTTAAACATACTTGATATCTCAGAGTAAATACTATTGTGCTATGTACATAATTATTCTTTATTTCACTCATTTAAGGCATGCTAACTTAAATTTCACAGAAAGTCCATTAACTCTAAAGATAATGAAAATGCATATGATATTTCCACTACATTCTTATGCTTGCCTGAAATAAATATAAAAGAGAGTGGATTACATGAGCAGAGAAATCTAATAAATATTCTTTCAAAGTTCTCCTTTTTCTTCATATTCAAAATACTATTAATGAGTTCAGCATCAGAAAATAATAGACATATCATGGGCATTTATATAATTACAGTTCACTCAATCTCATAGACATTTCTATAACAGAACAAGAGAAAATTTGGCTATAAAATGTGCTCTTTGGTTTCTATTTTGGTTTAGTTTTTTGAGACAGTATTTCAGTATGCAGCCTAGCTGATCTTAAACTCACAGTCCTCTTGCCTTAGCATTCCAAACTCTGGGTTAACAGGCATGTAACTTGTGCCGATTTTATATGCCATTGACAATTCAACAGACATGTGTTGGTTACCTACTAACTTCCATTGGCATTAGTATAACACAGTATCAGAACCTGTGTTATCTAAACAACATAAACTTATTTCTTATAGTTCTTCATATTGAGAATTCAAAACAAAGATGTTGTCATATCTGGTATGAACATTACTTTTGTACTTGTGCAACTATTCCATATAGCAGAGAAACAGTAAGGTTATCTTCTTTTTAACTTGTCCTCTTATAAGGACATATTATGAGCATCCATAGTGATCTTCATCACTCAAATTCTTTCCAAAGGTTCTGCCTACATAACCAGAATATTGTATAATTTACTTTAATACATGAATCATGGGTATTGGGAATAATAAAAACAAACTTATTCTAAGTGCTACCATTTCATTTTCAGACTCTATTCAATTACAGGAAGAAGCTAAATTCAAGGTCACAGTCCCTAGGGGTGCTGTGGACTTTTCTATAGCTGAACAAGTTCTGTTGTAAATAGGTGTCTGAGTCCATACTTCTCAGGGATACCTTGTAAGGAGACAATTTTCTGAGTCCAGCAATCTCAAGGACAACTTCGCCATCTTGTTGGCAGGTCAAACAATTTCATGTTCCCAAACACCTATCTGACTTCTCCAAATGTGTTCATAATTGTTTGTTAACTGGGAAAGAATATATAAATTGGTGTTATATGATTGAAAGTGTTGTAAAAATATATAACCAGTTGCTTGATATTCTTGAATTAACTACATGTAGCTGACCCTCTACTTTGTCCCTTTATCATTCTGTGCTCTGGACCTAATGTCTAGGAGACATTAGGGATTAAGGACATTGAAACCAGGTGCCTTGGATACAGCCCCATCTCCAGTGAAAGCTCCCTTGGTTATCAAATATATAATGCCAAAATACAATTGGATAACATTACAGCTTGCCCCAGTTCACCTTTGAGCTCTCAGAAAAAAAAAAAAAAAAAGAAAGAAAACTTTTGCTTGTACAGCTTCTGTCGCAAGTGAGTTTTCTAGACTTACATCCTGAACGTGGCAATGGCTATATACAAAACTTCACATTATGTTTGTAATATGTACTGTATAAGTTCTGAGGTTTTGCCACTGACCCAAGAGAAAATAATCTTTGCACTTAATCCTGCTTGTATTTCTCAATTTTTTTTGAAATTTAAATATTACATCATTCTTCTCTCATTCCCTTTCTTCCCTCCAACCTTCCCATGTTCCATTCTCTTGTTCCTTATCATATTTGTGCTTTCTATGTCTTTAATTGTTATTATAAGGGCATGATAGCCTTACTGGTGACAGTGACTTGACCAAAAGATTTCTACTTAAAAATTGGGCCTACTCATCAGGAAAGAAATCATGACTGGCACTAGAAATTTAGACAATTATACAGAGCTAATGAAGTCATGTGTTTCGAGGAGAACCTACTAACATCATCTTGCTAAACCAGCATAATCCTTAAGTATATTATAAATATTTATCCTTATATTCACAGAAAAATAATTCTTTGTGAAAGATATTCTTTGTGAAACAAACAGATCATTTGAGAAAACCACACCTCATCAAAACACACAGAACAGGTGACTGTGTGATACCAAACCCAAGTGCTCTATCGTTGGAAGCATTCATTTTAGCAAAGAAAAATAAAAAGCAATGACCAACAGAGGTAATAAAATTTTACATGATATTAAATAAATATTTTAGAAAATGAAGGGAGGTGAAATAAGGTAATATGAAAGTAATATGTAGAATTAGAAGAGAAGTAGACTTTAATGTAGGAAGCTTGGCTTTGGCATCATGAGTATCAATTTTAGTTCATAACTGGAAGAATTAGAAATTGTTTATTTTTAATATGTAGTAGAATAATATTCTCAATATGGAGAAGAATTAATAAAACAACACCAGCATAACAAACCAAAAAGCCTAAATTGGAATTATACCACCTGAGTTTGAAAATCTTTAGCAAAGTCAGAACTTCTAGAGGAGACTGGGCACAGATATATAAGAAACACAACATGAAGGACTGGTGTGGGTGAGGAGAATTTATTAGTGAGTAAATATTTTGCTTAAGAACTTAGCAAAGAAGTGACATTAGATTGTATATTTATTAAAAGAATTGTCGTAAAATTATCCATTGCAAATAATATTTGAGAGCAAAGGAAAAGGTAGAAAAATTTTTAGAATGATAATCATCCAGATGTGATGAAGATTTGGGAAGAGTTTCTACTCTGAATATCAAAAATAGTAAATTTTGGATAAATTTTAAAGATGGAGAAAGAAAAATTTGATAGATTTGACATGGAATGTTTGGAGAGATAAATGAAAAGTTTAACTATTAATTTGAGTTGTGAAAGTCATTTAAAAAGGGGGCTGTCATCTACTTGAAAAAGCCTGAGTGCAGAAAATATATGTATGGAAAGGTCATCCTGACCACCTTATATTAAATACACTTCATATTTATAGGTTATATTAAATATACTTTATATTTATATTATATTAAATATATTTTAAATACATTTAAAATTTATTCTGTTTAATCCATAATCTTTCTATAACTTTAGTTAAAAACATAGAATAAAACAAGTGAACTCAAGACACTATGTCAAAGTCCAGGCCCTTGGAGACGAACAAATGTATGTTTATGCTCTGTGAAATACTGTAAACGCAATCCACGATAGGCCGGCAGTGCCTCCTTGAACCTGCCGTTGGTAGCAGGCATTGTTGGATTAGCTTATGAATTCTAATAAATTCTAATTAATCTTATATGTATATATGGAGAGAGATCAATTTTATACGTTTTGTCCATCTGAACCATTACCCTGAGTAATACAAATTTTAATACCAGAGGTGATTCTATAGCAGTAATTCTCACCCTGTGTGTCATATCCACTGTGACATTTAATATCAGATACCTTGCATATCAATCATTTACATTATGATTCATAACAGTAGCAAAATTACAGTTATGAAGTAGCAGCAAAATAATTGTATTGTTGGTGGTCACCTCAACATGAGGAATTATATTAAAGGGTTACAGCATTAGAAAAGTTGAGAATTTCTAGTGAAATGGAAATATAATGATGAATATTTTATGTATCTGGAAGAAGTTTTCCAATGTACCAACCCATACAGTTACTGAAGAAGCCTCTCTTGGGAGCTCAGAGAATCTAGAAATTCCATAGTGTGAACTATTTTATGAACTTAAGGAGACAAATACATTTGAATACCCTGACTTATGAATTGTGAGAGAATCAATGGATTCAGTGACTTTGTATATAAACCTTTTAAAGTTTGTGGAAAAATAAAGAAAATTATGCTGGCTGGTTACTCTTAGCATCTCTGGATAAATTGATAAACATAGGGATGGGCTCTATCATAAAATTAACAATGCCTAGCATTTCAGAATAAGGTAGACGACAACAATGAATTCAGTGATAATTGATGATGATAATTCAATTGATGGACTCCAGATAAGCTTGAATAATGTAAAGACTTCTAAGTATGTCTGGAAATGTATCTTCTCTCTGGCAACCACAGAGATCAAGTTGTAGAAATTGAACCCAAAGTACTCATTACAAGGTTGGCTGAATTAGACTGAAATATAAAACAAAATGTTCATCTTAGTACATGAAGAAAAGTCTGTTGATAAAATCCAATATGCACTCATGATCAAATTCCTGGAGAAATGAGAGATATGAGGGACATTTCTCAATGTAACAAAGGTAGTTTAAAGCAATCCCATAGTAATCATCAACTTAAATGGAAAGAAACCCAAAGCAGTTACACTGAAATAAAAAACAAGCAAAGGTTGCCCCATTTCTCCTTACCTATTCAATATAGTACTTGAAGTATGAGTACTATAAGGTATCTATTGAACAAAAGGATTAGAAATATTACTAACAGTTATTCTATTGCTTTTATTAGAGTAAGCCAGTCAAAGATTCAAACCTTACTTGAGACTAAGGGATCTCTAGCTATATAATTATAACATACTATTTATTCTTTAAGGCTATAGTTTGAATCTAACTACTTTAATGTATTTGGTTTATATGCAATAATGGATACTCAATAAGCAGGAAGCTATATGAGAGAGGATATCAATAGAATGTTCTAACTTGGATTTATAAACACTAGAGTTTAATGTTATTAGAGAAAAATATATTGAGGAAGTCAATTTACAGAAGAATCATGGGTGAACTCCTTCCAGTCTGTTCTTTTATAGCTTCTGAAACTTATTACCTGATATCTGAAATATACTAGAAAAATAAATAGACAAAAATATTGAAAGTCTTGGTTTTTACCTGTCTGTCAGTCTGTCACTAATTATATTGTCTTCTCTTTTTAAGATTCCTGTACCTTTTCATTGATGTAATAAAAATTAAATATTTTTTGTAACTTAGCTGAATTTATAGGATAGCCTTGTGCTGAATTATCTTACTTTGATGTGTTTTACACATGTCTGAGAAAAAAATTAATATAGTTGAAAAATACTTTGAAGGCTTGAGTAGTCCAGCTTGAATAGCTGGACACAAAGGCACAGAGTGGTGAAAGAAAATTTCTGTCAAGGTATCAACAGTACTCTATTGGTTGTTCCTACCCATCCCCTGCAAATAGAATATAACAGCTCAGGCTGAGGCCATTATGATTGTCCCTATTCTAACATGAAGTATTTTCAATCTCACCCGCTCCAAAATATTTCATAATATCCAGGAATGTATAAGAAGAGAGGGGAAATTATCCTTTATATGATGATGTTTTGTAATCAGACTGAAGACATAATATTCTTGACCAAGGTTACCTCAAAAGAAAATGCTTGCCTCTCTTACAGCTTTTCTAGTCCAATGCCTCTCCTCTCACTCTGCTTCTGTCCATTCATTATGCAAAAAAGGGTAATGAATATCATCTATTTTTTCTTTTATATTTGCTTTTCTTTGCTACAAAAATCAAAGCATAGGCATTACCACAGTTTTGATTTTGGCCAAGTGTATTGGAAGTAATATTGGTTTGTTATCCTAGACATCATTTTGGAAATCTGTCTGAAATAAGGAGAGTCATAATGAATTCCTGACATCCTTAGGGCACAAATGATTTCATCATTAGATAAGTTTGGTATTTAAAGCAAAATATATTTAATAAACTAGCAATCATTTCCCTTTGGGGTACTTTTTCATTTCTCCATGAGGAAAATGATTTAAACAATTGATCATTACTTGGAGAGTAGAGAAATCCAGAAATAAAAGTACTCAAAAAGAGTTTTCTTAATCTTGAGAAAGTTTTCAAGATCCAGTCAATATAAGTTTCTCTTTGAAAAGTAGGACTAGACCACTATTATCGTTTCCATGAAAAAAATGAGCAGAGTAATTATTGTCCTTACAGTGTAGTCAAACTTTCCTTTAACAACATATGCTGTTCTATGTGATATGAGGTATAAAACTGACTGTACAAAGAAGTAGGCTCAAAAGAAATGTATGTTTTTTCATGACAGTTTCACTCTTTATATCATGATACATAATTACACAATATTGTGTCCTTTAAAAATAATGAGTGCCTGATCCTATTCCTAATAGGAAAGAGACAAGGATCTCTTTCCTATTAACCTTAGGGAGTAAAAAATATGTCTTGGAGGGAGCTTTTTCCTTCATATACTCATCATAGGGAGAAGAAATATATCTACAGCCAATGGGTACCTTGAATGCACTTGTGTGGAAAAGAGTGAATTGGCCTGAGCCAGGCTGAGAACACAACATGCAACAAACTAGCATTTCAGGAGACAAGGCCTGAGTTTCAACTTCCCAGAACTGGGCAAGTCATTTACTGGAACAACCTTAAGCTTCAGTCAAGTGGTATCCCTCCTCAGCTTGTTAAAGGACAGTCAGCCAAGTTTGCAACCAAGATGTCAAGAGCTATCCCTCTTTGGCATGAAACAAGAATACTCTGAATTGTAGCATCACACAGACTCCAAGAGATAGAGCCCACCAATCAAGATATAGATCACCAACTCCTACCTAATTGTCCTCTTGCTGGCTAAAACTGAATCTGCAAATTCAATTATGGTCCTTCCATCCAGATGGAATTGGGCCCCTGAACACAGAAGTAAATGCTGTTTGATTTTGCATGCTATTGAAGTCTGGGGTATCTCTCTTTAGTGATTCAAAAATCCTAACAATGTGACAGGATATGTGTGTGTGTGCCTGTTTATTACACCCTTAGTAAATGTAAAATTGTAACGATCTGAACTGATAACATTTAAGATTCCAAAGTGTTAATGAAGTCTAGTGTTATCAATACAATAAAGGCTCTCCTAGAATTTGCATCAAATTCATCTTCCATGACTGTTATTTTTGTCCTCATAACTTTGCCTCTGAAGCTTTATTAACACTGGAATTTTGAGCATATTGCAGCAAAAATGAACAAAATTAGATGGGAATAGTATGCATATAGTCTCACAAAGCACTGAATGCATGGCATACCTATAGGTGTTGATTTTCTTGTTGGTTCCTCTTCAAAAATCTTATTAATGTTCAGTGTTTGGAAAATAGAAGAGCATTCATTTATTTTTGAGATAAATAGCTTGTAGTTAACAATTTGAGTTCTAGTGTCAATTACAAGATTCTTTTAATGGTTGATATTGTTTAAGGACATTGGATCACAAATCTTTCACCTACCTCTTACAAGATTAGATTAATTGACCATCCAGACCATTCCAAACCATCTCATCATTGCTATGCTCTTAATACAACCATGTCTACACAGTTTTCTTTTTTCTTTTTTCTTTTTAATTTTTGTTCTTTTTTTCCTTTCTTTCTTTCTTTCTTTTTTTTTTTTGAGAATATGTAGTAGAATTCTGCCTGGGCTGACTTGTCTGGCCTCACTGGGTGTGGAAGCACCTTGCAGAGATTTGACATGTCAGGGTGTGAGGGCAGGGGGCACCTAGGGGCTGCCACTTACTTTGAGGAAAAGGAGAGGGTGAGGGGGTAAGGATTGTGGGAGGCATGACAAGGAAGGAGGCAGTGATCAGCTATAAAATGAATAGATAAAAGAAAATTAAAGGAAAGTGTGTGTGTGTGTGTGTGCGCGTGTGTGTGTGCGTGTGTGTGTGTGACAGAGACAGAGAGAGAGAGAGAGAGAGATCACAAATGTAAGGTGAAGACAAATTTTGATCATTAAACCAGAAATATGGTTGAGTTAATCGCTGAAACCAGCTTATTCTAGAGTTCTTAAGATAAACACAATAGATTTGTGATTTGTCATTCAGTAGATATAATATAGTAGATAAAAAATAGTTTGTAATATTTTTAGTGAATATTTTCACATCCTAAGAAATAATCTCCTAAAGGGAAGCCATAATATTGGCAGATTTTAAGAAGCAATTTATTGATTGTATCTGATCTCATTCTTCTCATACATCTAAAAATTTATTTGAACGTTCATCATCTTCTGACTTGGAGATCCACCTGAATGTCAACTTGAATGGTATTTGGAGACTTATGGGCATTATTTGTATAAATGTAGTCAGATTGGCTTGTCAGAAAATTAATGACACTCACACCAAAGTGTAAGGAAAGTCCTTTTTCGAAGATAATTGAATCTTATTAGTGAATCACAGATATTCTGATGTAACTTGTTAATGTATTCTTTCTTAAAACTTAATCTAGTTGGCAAATTATGTTTATAATATAATACAATATGCATCATACATATTTATATTATGAAACAACTAAGCGAAACTTCTCAAATATAACATTTACATATTTAATATGATTAGTATATTTGCAATTGAAGCATTCATGAAAGTTTTTACATAGATTTTTGTGACATATAGTATTTATATATGTTTGTTGGTTAAAATATGATATTTTGACAATTCTATATACTGAGAAATATTCAGTTGTGTGTGGTCAGTATATGTGGTGTTTTCAGCTTATTATTACTTTAATTTTTTAATTTAATTCTATTTATTTACGTTCCAAATATTGCCCTTCTTTTCTGTCCCCCCCCAGAGTTCTTCACCTCATCCCCTTCCCATTTGTCTCTGAGAAGGTGTTCCCCAACACCCTTACCACCCAACCTCTACTCCCCAACCTCCACTGTCTACCCCTGCTCCTCTCTCATCCCCTCTGCTGATCACCCTTCCCTAAGGGACTTAATGGCTGTATAGGAATAAGCACATCCTCTCCCACTGAACATATGTGCCAGGGACCATCGACCAGCATATGTATGCTCTTTTATTGATGACTTAGTCTCTGGGAGCTCTCAGGAGTTCAAGTTAGTTGATACTGTTGGTTTTCCAACAGTAGGGTTGCTTTCTGCTTCATTTCCCTAACTCTTCCATAGGGGTCTCCAATTACAGTTCAATGGTTTGATGGAAGTATCAGTATCTGTCTCAGTCAGCTACTGGTACAGCCTCTCAAAGGACAGTCATGGTAGCTCCTCTCTTCAAGCACAACATAGCATCAGTAATAGTATCAGGGATTGGTGCCTGCCCATGGAATGGATCCCAAGTTTTGCCAGTCACTGGATGGCCTTTCCTTCAGTGTCTTCATCATTTTTTGTCCCTGCATTTCTTTTAGACTGGAACAATTCTTTTTTGTTTTATTTGTAATTCTGATTTTATTTTTCTTAGTCTTATAAAATAATTTATTTTATTCTTTGAACTTATGTTCAGTTAATTGTTATTTTAGTTTTTTTGAGCTGAATTGTGGTGCTTTAGGTCTGTTTCTTCCATGTGGGCAATGCCTGATGTATACTCCCTGTTAGAGCTCCTCTGCATTTCCAAGGACTTTGATATGTTCTTTTTGACTTTTAAATCTTCTAACATACATTAAAATTTCCTATTTAGTTTTTGAACACTTTTCTTTTTTAATTTTGCATCCATATATAAAATTTCCTAAAGTATCTTTATCATGTCTTTATACTTACATTATGGTTAGGACAAATGCTTGGAATTTTATCCTTCATAATCTATCAAGATTTTCTTGTTGCCTTATCATCTGTCTTTAGGAATACTTTCTACATTATGACAATAAGACTGTGGCAATACTGTAAATACCTGCTAAGTACTTTTGGGTTAGAGCAGGGTTTTTCAACCTCTTCCATTTGTGACCACATTGCACATACAAAATTTGCATGGTCACAGGTAAATATGTGTACTAAACTGGTATGTTAACCAAATATTTATTTAAAACAAGCATGTTTTTAAATAGTTTGAGATAGACATACGTATATATAAAATTTCTATACTAATAAGATGGATGGGGATCACACAGAACATTCCCTGTAAGCTTCCTTCTCCACACTCAGTACTGTATCACAGCTGCGAATGTCAATAGGCATCCCTACTACACAACATGCCACTTCTGCCAAACAAAACAAAACAAAACAAAACAACCTACCAAACATCAAAAACACAGTATCCAAACCACCAACATCAGCAGACATTTCCTGTGAAGATATTAGAGGAACCAAACAGGAAAACAAACAATATTCAGCCAACATACTTTTTGAAAATCCAGAGAGGGAACAGAAAACAAGGAGCAAAACACCCGCCCAACAAACAGAAATCCTGAAATCAGCACCTAGATCTATAATCATCCCAAACCCAGATGTCCAGAAACCAGAATGAAAGCACAATTACTAACAGCCAGGGCAATATGAATCCTCTAGCGCACAGCTATACTACCACAGCAGGCCCTTAATATTCCAACACAGCTTATGAAAAAAAAAAAAAACAGACCTCAAGAAGCCTTTATGATAGAGGTTCTTAAAGAGGAAATAAATAAATCTCTTAAAGACATAGAGAAAAACACAGTGTCCAGAAATAAAGAAAATTGTTTAAGACATGGAATTGGAAATTGAAACAGTAAAGAAAACAAAAACTGAGGGAGTTCTGGAAATGACAAATTGAGAAATTCAAACAGAAATTACAGAAGCAAATCTCATGAACACAATACAAGAGATGGAAAAGAGAATGCAAGGCATTGAATATATGATAAAAGAAACGGATGTATCAAAAGAAGAAAATGTTAAATCTAAAAGCCTCCGGGCACAAAAGAGGTAGGAAACCTGGAACACTATGAGAAGATCAAACCTAAGAATAATAAGTACAGAGGAAGTAGAAGGAACCCATTTCAAGGTCCAGAAAATTATTTAAAAAAAAAAAACATAAAAGAAAATTGCTTAATGTAAAGAAAAAGATGCCTATAAGGTACATAAAGCACAAAGAACACCAAATAGATTGGATGAAAACCTGTTCCTTGCTTCATAATAATCAAAACACTACGTATATAGTACAAAAAAGGATATTAAAGGTTCAAAGAGAAAAAAGACTAAGTAACACAAAAAGGCAGATCTATTAGAATTATATCGGACATCTCAATAGAGACTCTAAAGGCCAGAAAGGCCTGGGCAGATTTCCTATTCAGATTCAGACCACAGATCTCAGCCTAGCCTAGTAAAACTTACAATCAACATAGATGAAGAAACTAACATATTCCATAATAAAGTCAAATTTAAACAATATTTAATTACAAGTCCAGATATAGAAGGTGCTAGAATGAAACTGCAACCAATAGACATTAACTATACCTATAAATAATATCACAGTAATAAAATCATGAGTAGGGAAGAACACACATATAATGCACACATACACACACACATATACACATAAACACACACACACACACACACACATGATCACTTAGATGGACCACCACCACCACAATATAATAACAGGACTTAAGAATCATTAGTCATTGATATTTCTCAATGTCAATAGTCTTAATACCCCCATAAATAGACCAAGACAATCAAAATGAGTGTGTAAACATCATTCATCCTTCTGCTGCATCCATGCTACATATGCCAACACCAAGGATAGATATTATATCTGGGCATAGGATTAGAAAAAATTTATTTAAAGAAAATGCACTTAAGAAGCAGGATGCATATATGCATATGCATATGTTTTAATATTAAAAAGACTAGACTTCAAACTAAAAATAATAAAAAGAAATGGGGAAGGACACTATGTACATGTCAAAGGAAATATCCACCAAAATGACATTTCAATTAATAATCTTTATACCTCAAACATAAGGCTACCCAAGATTGTAAAAGAAACACTACTACTGCTTAAACCAAATATTGAATCTTATACTGACAGTGGGATACTTCAATACTACGCATTCAGAAATGTATACGTCTTTCAGACAAAAACTGAACCGGGAAATATTGAAGCCAACTGTCATTATAAACCAAAACACCTAACAGATATTTACAGAAAAATTAACCCAAACATAAAATAATTACCTCCTTCTCAGTACCTCATGGAACTTTCTCCAAAATGGACCATATTCTCAGACACAAAGGAAGTATTAGGAGACAGAGGAAAATTGGAATAACATCCTGTATCCTGTCTAACTACCATGAGACTAAATCCGAACTTCAGCAACAACACAAACAACAGAAAGTTTACAAACTAATGAAAACTGAACAATTCTCAACTGATAGAAAAATGGGTCAAGACAGAATCAAAGAATACACATGGAGGGACCCATGGTGCTGGCCACATATGTGGCAGAGAAGGGTCTTGTCAGCCATCAGAGGGAGGAGAGGCTCTTGGGCCTGAGGGTGTTAGATCCCCCAGTATAGCAGAATGGGTGGGTGGGGGAATACTCCCACAGAGGCAGGGGGAGGGGGGAGGGAATAGGGAGGTTCCAAAGGGGAGGTCAGGAAACAGGAAACATTTGAAATGTAAATAAAGTATCAAGAAAAAAAGAAAGAAAAGAAACTAGCCTAGAAATTTATCAACTGAGAAATCAAAGAAGACCTCAGAAGGTGGAAAGATCTCCCATGCTCATGGATTGGCAGGATTAATATAGTTAAAATGGCCATCCTGCCGAAAGCAATCTACAGATTCAATGCAATCCCCATCAAAATCCCAACTCAATTCTTCATAAGCTTAGAAAGAGCAATTTTCAAATTCGTATGGAATAACAAAAAACCCAGCATAGCAAAAACTATTCTCAACAATAAAAGGACTTCTGGGGGAATCAGCCTCCCTGACTTCAAGCTGTACTACAGAGCAGTAGTGATAAAAACTGCATGGTATTGGTACAGTGACAGGAAGGTAGATCACTGGAATAGAATCGAAGATCCAGAAATGAATCCACACACTTAAGGTCAATTGATCTTTGACAAAGGAGCTAAAACCATCCAGTGGAAAAATAGACAGCATCTTCAAAAAATGGTGCTGGCTCAACTGGCAGTCTACATGTAGAAGATTGTGAATTGATCCATTCCTATCTCCAAAGCTAAAGTCCAAGTGGATCAAGGACCTCCACATAAAACCAGATACACTGAATCTAATAGAACAGAAAGTAGGGAAAAGTTTCGAACACATGGGCACAGGGGGAAAGTTCTTGAACAGAATACCAATGGCTTGTGCTCTAAGATCAAGAATTGACAGATGGAACCTCATAAAATTACAAAGCTTCTGTAAGGCAAAGGACACTGTAAATAAGACAAAAAGGTAACCTACAGATTGGGAAAAGATCTTTACCAATCCTAAATCCTATAGAGACTGATCCACCAACCAAAGAATGCACATGGAAGGATCCATGGTCCTGGCCACATATGCGGCAGAGGAGGGTCTTGTTAGACATCAGGTGGAGGAGGGCCTGAGGGTATTAGAGCCCCCAGTATAGGAGGATGCCAAGCAGGGAAGATGAGAGTGGGTGGGTGGGGGAATATACCTACAGAGGTAGGGGAGGGGGGAGGGAATAAGGAGGTTCCAAAGGGGAGAACTGGAAAGGGGAAAACATTTGAAATGTAAATAAAGTAAAAAAAGTAAATAAATAAAATAAAAAAAAGAAATTCATCAACTGATGAATGAATAAAGAAAATGTGGTATTATACAAAATGGAATTTTATTCAGGTGTAAAGGAGAATGAAATAAAAATATTTTCAGGAAAAAAAAAAGAAATGAAAGACTTTCTAATGTTAAATGAAAATTAATTCACAGCATACCAAAACTTATGGGATACAATGGAAGTTATACTAAGATGAAAAATTTATCACTAAGTGAGAGAGAGAGAGAGAGAGAGAGAGAGAGAGAGAGAGAGAGAGAGAGAGAGATCTCATACTAGCAACTTAAAAGCACACCTGAAAGCTCTAGGACAAAAAGAAGTAATCACATCCAAAAGAGTAGATAGCAAGAATTAATCAAAATTGAGGGCTGAAATTGATAAAATAAAAACAAAGAGAACGTACAATAATAGATGCAAAGAGTTGGTTCTTTGAGAAAATCAACAAGTTAGACAAATCCTTATCCAACTATCTACAAAACACAGAGAACCTATCCAAGTGAACAAAATCAGAAAAAAATAGGAGAATGAAACAATAGACATCAAGGAAATCCAGAGAGTCATAATGACATACTTTAAGAAACTGTAACCCACCAAATTAGAACATCTGATGAAATGTATAGTTTTTTTTTTCAACAGTTGCCACCTACCAAACTAATATGAAGATGAGATGAACAGTTTAAATAGACCTATAACCAATACTGAAATAGAAGAGGTCATTAAAATTCTCTTCCCCAACCCACTCCCCCCAAAAAGACTAGACTAGAATCCTATCAGACTTTCAAAGAAGAGTTAATGCCAATATTCCTCAGATTATTCTCCAAAATTGAAACAGGAGGAACACTGCCAAGTTCATTTATGAGGCCACAATTATTCTGATACACAGACCTCCTAAAGACTCAACAAAAAATTGAAAATGTCCTTAATAACACTTAATTTTTTTTTTTTTTTTGGTTTTTCAAGACAGAGTTTCTCTGCATAGTCATGGCTGTCCTAGAACTCAACCTGTAGACCACTCTGGCCTCAAACTCAAAAATCCGCCTGCCTCTACCTCCCAAGTGCTGAGATTAAAGGCCTGCGCTACCACTGCCTGGCAACACTTAATAATTTACTTAATAAATACTTCCAAACCAAATGCAAGGACAAATCAAAAAGACTCTACACCATGGTTGAGTAAACTTCATCCCAGAGATGCAGGAATGCTTCATTATGTAAATATCATTAAATATAATCCACTATAAACTAAACTGAAAGACAAAAAACAAATTATCACCTTATTAGATGCAGAAAAGGCTTTTGGTAAAATCCAATACGTGTTAATGATAAAAGTCCTGGAGAGATTAAGGATTCAAGATACATACAGGAATATAATAAATGCAAAGGATATCAAGCCTATAGCTGACATCAAAATTAATGGAAACTCAAAGTAATCCATTAAAATCAGAAACAAGACAAGGTTTTTCTACTCTCTCCATGTAAGTTTAATATAGCATTTGGATTTTTTGCTTGAGCTATAAAATTACTGAAGGACATCAAGTGAATAGAAATTGGAAAGGAGGAAGTCAAGGTATCATTATTTGCCTGTGCTATGATAGTATAAATACGTAAGTGACCTTAAAAATCCCAACAGAGAACTCATACAGATGATAAACCCTTTCACCTAAGTGGCTTGTTACATGATGAACTAAAAAGAATCAGTAACTATTTGTCTTAATTAATGTTTTATTCCTTTAAATACATACATGGCAATGCCAAGTCTTACAAAAGTAAACTTTTAATTGGGATGGGCTTATAATTCAGAGGTTTAGTCTATTATCATCACAGTGGGAAACCTGGCAGCATACAGGCAAATATGGTGCTGGACAAGTCACTAAGAGTTATGCATGTGGATTGGGAGGCAACAAGGAGTGACAGTTAGCCAGGCCAGGCATTAGATTCTGAAATCTCAAAACCCATCCACCAATGATATACTTCCTTCAACAAATCCTCACCTATTTCAAAAAGGCTACAGCTTTTAATAGTGCCACTCCCCATGGGCCTATGGGGGCCATTTTCATTCAAACTTTATATATATATATATATATATATTCCTTATATACATACATACACACACACACACATACACACACACACACACACACACACACACATAAATGACAAACTGACCTGAGAAAGAAATGAAGGAACAACATCTTTCTCAATAGCTAAAATAATATAAAATATCTAGAATTACATTAACTGAGCAAATACAAGACTGGTGTGATAACAATGTCAAGTCTTTGAAAAAAAGAAATGGAAAAAGTTATCAGAAGATGGAAAAATCTCCCATGTTCATTTACAGGTAGAAAAAATATAATAAAAAAGCTATCCTACCAGAATGAATCTATAGATAAAATGAATTCTCATAAAATTCTAAAACATTTTTTTAACAGACTTTAAAAAGACAATTCTCAATGTTATATGGAAAATCTAAAAACTCAGGATAGCTAAGACAATAATGAACAGTAAAGGAACTGGGTGATGTCCCAGCATCCCTGACTTTGTTTTACAACAGAGCTATAATAATAAAAACCACATGGTACTAGCATGAAAATAGGCATATTAATCAATGGAATAAAATTAGAGACTCAAGTATAAGTCAACACTCACATAGACACTTGATTTTTTTAGAGAAAATCCAGAAATACACAATTTGAAAACAAAACAAAACAAAAATTAAAAAACCCCAGGATCTTCAACAAATGGTGCTGGTCAAACTGGTATGCAAGTAGAAGGTTGGCACAGGAAATGAATTTCTGAGCAGATCACTGATAACTTCTGCACTAAGATTAACAACTAATAAATGTAACCTCACGATACTGAAAAACTTCTGTAAGGCACAGGATGCTGTCAATAGGACAAAACAGAAAGCTAAAGAATGTGAACATATTTTATCAGCTCCTATCTGATAGAGGAGTGATATCCAAACTATATAAAGAACTCAACAAATAAATATTAATAAAATAATACAATTAAAAAATGGAGTCATGTCTAAAGAGAGAATTCTCAATAGAGAGATATAAAATAACGAAGAAACATTTAAATGTTTAAACATTTAAACATTTAAACAAGGTAAGAACCTTACCTTGAGTAAGGTTCAACAACCTTACTCATCAGGGAGATACAAATCAAAACATCTTTGGGATTCCATCTTACAACTCTCAGTACAGCTAAGATCAATAATATAAATAATAGCTCATGCTAGTGAGGGTGTGGAGTAAGGGGGTCACTCCTCCATTGCTGGTGGGAGTGTAAACTTATACAGCTGCTATGGAAATCAACATGGTGATTCCTCATAAAATTACAATTAATCTACCTCAGAAGACTGAGCTATTCTACTCTAAATCAGATACTCAAAGAACATTGTATCCTACAAGGATACTTGCTCAACCTTATTTAATTTAGTTTCATTCATAATAGCAAGAAACTGGAAACAGCCTAATTTTTTCACAGTAGAAGAATGGATAAAGAAAATGTGGTACATTTACACAATGGATTATTACTCATCTGTTAACAAAAATGCTTTTAACAAAAATTTTCAGGCAAGGTTTCCAGTAGAAGGACTGGGTGGAATTCAATTCAGGTGTTTGTCAAGGAGCTCCTATGGAAACCCCAAAACAACCCAAACTGTTGATAAAACAAAGGATTGATCTTTGCAAACTTACAGCAGGAGCCCTATTGCTATAGACAATATTCTTCCAACCCATTGAATATGAACAAATCGATCTGGTGACTACATAGAGCCCTCACTCCTACGTTCTAGACTCTTTGGCATGAGAAGGTACTCTTTAGGTTACCAAAGAAGAAACATGGATACCAACACAGCTCAAAATCTTTGACCTACAATCTATCTTGCCTGCAAAATATTCTGGGGCAGTGGTGGCACCAAACTTGTAAGAGTAATCAACAAATGATTAACCTGACGTAAGGCCCACTCCATGAGAAGGAACTATGTCTAACACTGCTTGTATAACAAGGAACCAGACACTGCTTGTATAACAAGGAACCAGAGATAGACCAGGGAACTAGGATAAAACCAAATACTACTCCTCTATAAAAATTTAAATCAATAAAGTAATGACTTTCTGCAATACTCAAAGATCAGTGACTTATCCAGTCATCATTAGGAAGGATGCCTCTTGTAGTGGATCGGAATAAATGTAAAGACCTACAGCAGATATTACATGGAAAGAGTCTAAATTGGAGGTCTCCATTATCACCTCAGAGTTAGGAAATACCATGGAAAGAGAGTGAAAGATTTTAAGAACCATAGGGAATGGGGGTACACCAGTAAAAGAGGCCCTCAGAATCAACAAGGAAGGTGCAAAAGAGGTCACTGAGACTCAGGCAGCAAGCAAAAGGCATATATGACTTACACCATATCCTCTCCATACAGATTATAGCTATTACGTTAGTTAGCGTTTTCATGAAATGCTTGGCTGTGAGAACTAATATGTCTCTCACTTTTGTGCCTGCTCTTGGGACTCTTTTGCTCCTGTTGTACTGCCATGTCCAAGTTTGATATGATAGATTTGCTGAATCTTATTAATATTTTATTTTGTCGTATTTGACTGCTATGTCTTAGTAGCCTGTTCCTTTTTTATGAGAGACATAATGGGAGTTGGTCTCCATAAGAGGGGTGGTAGAAAGGAACTAGGAGGAGTGGAAGCAGGAAATATAATCAGTATATATTTTATGAGAAAAGAATCTATTTTCAATGAAAGAAAAAAATATACTTAATGATTGTGAAACCATTTTTTTTGGTACACATAACACATATTTTCAGTTTGCTATATCATTTTAGAGGAGGGAAACATTTCACCATATATTTGTTTGTTTACTTTTTATTTTAATAAAAATATTTATTTTTATTTTATATGCATGCTTATTTTTCCCATATGTATATATTCACATCACATGTCTGCCCTACTTGTTTAGCAATAGAATAAGCACACCACAATTTTAGTTATTGGAAATATAACTTTTTAAAATATTTCCATTTTGATGGAAGGGAATATCAGAATGCTAAGACACAATCCTAAACTTATATGCAAAAATCAAAATGTAAAATTTTTGAACAAAGCAAAGTTTGTATTCATACACTTTTATTTAAAAACCTAATTCTGAAGCACAGATATGTTTTACATGTCACTTAAGAATGTCAGTTTGTCAGATGGGACAAATTTAGAAAAGGAGGCACTACAATCAGATGCAAATTTGTTGGGACCACTTCAGAAAATATGATGTTTAAAATTTTTAAAGTAATTTTAATTCTTAATGATATGTTCTGGGTCAAGAAGATGAATTTTTTAGAGTCTTAAATTGTGAAATGATGATTTGTCAGTGGAGCTTGAGTTCACATCCACCTCATTTTGTATTGCTTACCTTGAGGGATACATTTGTTTTGGCTGAATAATTTCATGAGAACCACAGATGCTACAGTTACATTAGCTGTGTTTCTGCAATTCAATTTGCTTTTAAAATCCACAAAATGCTTTCAGTGGGTAGTGGCAACCTCACTTTGTCTATAATTAGATTGTTATTAGCCTTAAAAGACATATCTGAGAAGAGCTTTTTTTTTTTTTAAACTTTAGGCATATGAGCCTTGAAAAATTTCTCTGAGGAGTTTCTCTAGAGACTTAGAATCTGTGGCTTTTAAAAGATTTAAATTAGTCACAAGGCATCAACAGGAGCACTCTAAGATTTTGCTTATTTGCAGTCTTTAACTAATTGCTGGGTTTAAATGGCAGCCAACTTTAAAAAAAAAAATCAATAAATGCTCTGCTCAAATGTTTGTGGAATTATAAAAACACCACTTTGAATATCACTTTTTCCTTTGACACTGAATAAAACTATTTTCGAGGCCTAATTTGTACAGTCTGCCAAGTCCTGTGTTATTTGGTCTCAAACAAATATTACATTTAATCTTCTCTAATCAGTTTAATGGTTGGAAGAAACAGAATAATTGCCTTGCAGATTTTCCAAATGCCAACCTTGCATGTCTGCTCATCAATAACACATTATTGCTTTGAATGGAAGTGAAATTCAAGACAATTGATGCCTCAGCTGCTGAGGAAGCACAGGAAGCCTCAGGTGATGGAAAGTTGCTTGTGCAGGAAAATTGCTTCTCAAGGCACTCAGCCATCAGAAACACTAACTGTTCTGCTTCAACTGACTGAAAGATGCTACCTACTGACTTGTTTCAGATGAAACAGAATACCTGAAAGACAAGATCAGGATCTTTAGAAGCTCACAAATTCATATTAGTGGATGGCTAAAGCTATAAAGCTGATTTGTATCCCAGTCCTAGTTGAAAGCCATACCTACAAATTAATTGACATTGCTTCTCTAAAGGGGGACACAGTACCTCCTCGTCTCAATGAGGTTGAACTTTTCTGACAGCCTCAGCAAACAGAATAAAAAAGAAATGAGACAATCTACTGTGACTTCTTAAGTGAGAAAAAGAAAGCCCATATCTGTCTGTAGCTTTTGTATGCCTCATGTGGAAGCTCACTTAGGGATCCGGTGGTTGCCATAGAGGAAGTCTGATGATCCTGAAAGCTGTATAAAGAGCCACATGGTTAAGGTACACAGAGATAGGCAGGGATTGCATGTTTTCTCTTATTGACATCCTCAGGCTAGAAATATAAGTATAGTGTTTTCAAATGTTGCCAGACCAGCCTCTATCTGACTCAACTTATGAGCTATCTAGAGTGAGAACTAACTAGGTAAACCCAGTCTACCATCAGAATGAAATATGTCATCAAGACACTCATTTTTTATAGTGTTTTACATAAGAATAGATGAAATTAAATTTTTTTTCATACAGTTACTACTAAGTTTACTGGTAAAAAATCAGGTTGCCCAAAACATCTAGCTCTGCATTCTGTATATTTTTGGGACTGAGTCTCACACTGAGAAACAGGCTTTTCTCAATTCACCATATAGTTCAGGAGCGCTTCCTGAATATTTGTATTATAGTACTGAACCACAATGCCTAGAAGTTTTCTCTGTAATAGGTTTACATAAATAATTTTATGTTTATGAGTATTTTCTGCATGTATAGCTATATACCACATGCATTCTAGTTGCTCATGAAGATCAGAAGACTATGATCTTCTAGAGCTACTGTTACAGATGGTGCAATCTACCACATGGTTGCTGGGAAGTGAACCATTGTCCTCTGCAAGAACAATAAGCACTCTTAAGTACTGAGCAGTATTTCCAGCCAGATAATGAATTTTATAAAACATAATTCGAAAGCGACAGCTCTATAAAATACCAAGCTCACCATGAAAATGAATTGAAAATGCTTAAATACAAACTGAAAATAGAGTTTTGGTTCTTATTTATTAACATTGTTTAAAATTTTCAATCCTATCAGAGGGAGACTTTGAATATATATCTGATGTTTAAAGTAATGCATTTAGCTAAGGTATTGAAGATGGCTATCAAACAGAGCTGTGAAATATGAATATAAAAGTATATAATGCTAACAAGGTTTAAAGGGAGACTGATTGTATCTAGAAAAAGAAGAGAAAGCTTCAGATGAATTTTTCTTTCATTTTAACACTCAATTTGATTATCATTTACTTTGGTCTTATAAGTTGCCTTGGCTAATATGTCACTTCATAGCAAATTAACTAAGACAATACCCAAAGGATACCCAATATAAAATAATACAGTGATACTTTCATTTCTTAATTATTGTTTCATTGTTTATAATAGCCAACATGTATATCCACTCCTTATATCTATAAAGAGATGGCTATATAGAGAGAAAATATGCAATATACACAGTATTGAACTTTATTAGGCCACGAAGAACAGTAAATTCCCACTTGCAGGGAAGTGGATGGAACAGGGGACCATCATGTTAAGCCAAATAAGCCTTACTTAGAAAAAACAACCACATGTTTTCTCACATATACAGAATTCAGGTTGTGGTTTATACATGTATGCTCTTGTTTGTATGCATGTACATATATGTAGAAGATTTTCAGGGAGAGGAGGGGAATAAGTGAGGTCATTGGAATGTGTCAGATGTAGGAAGGATGGGCAGTAGGGAAGAGAAAGGTCCATAAAAAGGCTGATGGTGGCAATGGGTTACTATGGCAAACAAGAACAAGATATAATGGCATATGGATGGAAATGTCACCTTGAAATCCATGACATCAAATGTTATTATTCAAAGAAAAAAACATAAAGGATAGTTTAAGGCTTGTCTCAGTGGGCTCTTTGATTCCAAGTAAGAAATCTCTAAATGTCATCATAGCAGATATAAATCTGTTCTCCATCCTCTTACCTGTCTACATATCATGATCATGTAGTGATGGTTAAAGAAACTTGTATCTAACAAGTTAATTCTGAACCTCAAACCATGATATTAGTCATTGCCAAGGTGAAAAGTACTACATGGCTTATGAATGATCAAAAAAGATACAGTCAGTAATGTTTTGAATGACCATGTAACAAAATTCTACATTTTCTTTCATTCTTACTCATAATCAGTATGAATCGTTGATTTAAAAAAAAAATAAGTTTAAAGCCTCAAAATGTTGTAAAAGTCCAAGAAGTATATAACTGGCCTTATATGAAAAATTGTCTTTAAAGAACTTTACATTCAGGGAAGTGGGAAATAACTCCCTCAGTAACATGCTTGGTTCATAAGCATAAGGATCTCCAGGGATGCTGGTAAGCTCCAGGTTCAGTGAAAAGCCCTTTAGGACATTATGTTAAGCACAATGTATTTTTCCAAAATATAACACTTCAATGGCACAAATTATATTCTATAGACAATAAACACATTCTTTGCTGGCAGATTAATAAATATTAAAGTTCAGGAACAAACAGAGGTATAGCACAGTGTTCTTGGTGAGAACCATCACTCTTGGCTTTTCTGTGTTAAAAGAAACTGTCATGTAATTCTGCCATTTCAAATGTACTTTCTCCAACTAACTATGGAAGGTAAGAGACATCCATCTCCATTCAGGTTAGAGATTTTTGATGCATTTTCAGAATTCAATTACTGAATTTTGGTATTTACTTATAAGTTTCATTTTCTATAAACAAGACATATGGTCTATAAATACTGAATTGTTTTAGGCTACAGTTTCTAAAAAGAAACAAAAAAAAATCTGTGATCAGAGAAAGAGTAGTTTGTAAAATAAGCTAATAAAAACATCAAGAGATAGAGAACAAGTGAGAGTCAACTGAGTCTATCAGGTAGATCCACATCATCTGGCCACTGTGTCAAATTAAATGAGAACATTCACCTGTCTTATACAGAGATTGGTAAGTATACATTTCAATATCTGTCTTGAAACTGTACTCAAATAAGCCACATGAGGGGATACAGGAAACATTACTTTCTTTATGTCTTCTGAATATTTTTATCTATATTTTTCATTTTTTCTGATTTACTCATTAATGAACTCCTTGCGGCATGGACTTGTTTTATTTAGTTTATTATTGTCATTTCAGTATATGGAACAATACCATAAACAACATAGGTCTACAATAAAGTAAAATCTTACTCCCTAAATAATATATATCTACGTAGTATTGAATATATGTCTGTATGCAATGCCACTGTGCATATACTATATATATACCATACCTACGTAACTCATTAAATGATGCCAAGCCGATTGATTGCTACATAGATACTTCACCCCTATGTAGAGCTTAGGTAAAGGAAGATATTCTAAACACTATCAAAAGTAAAGGATAAATGCCAAGCAGCCACAAAACCTCTATCTACAATGCTGTATTACCTGAGACATATGCTAGGACAACGGTGTCACAAATCATGTGGAAGTAATTAACCAATAGCTGATTTTACTTGAGGCTTATTCTATACCATACCTGACAGTAATGTGTAATGAAAATCCTGACACTAAATAGGTTAAGAACATAGGATAGACCCAAATTTTAATGGTATAAAAAATAAAGAAAAACAAACATAGAGTAAAATGACTCTCGATAACATTCTGCTGTAGTCCTATATCAGTGCCTTATCCCACTAACACCCTCTTGCAGCAGATGGGAGAAAATGTAAAGACCCATAATCATATATTACGTAGAGAGTGAGAGACCTTTCAACACTCCGCCTGAAATGGGATGCCTTTATCAAATGTCTCCCCTCAGAGCTTAGGGAACCCCAGGGAAGAGGAAGAGAAAGAGTGTAAGTAAGGCCCAAAGGGTATGGAAGACACAAAGCATGTAATGCCCTCTAAATCAACAGGAACAGAAATCATATGAACTCAAAGAGACCAAAGAAGCATGCACAGGGCTTTCAAGGGTTTGTAACAGGTCCTCTGTGTTCATATTATAGCTTTCAGTTAAATATTTTTATGGGATTCCTGAGTGTACAAATGAATGTGTATTTGATATTTGTGACTTCTCTTGAGTTACTTTTTATACTGGTTTGTCTTGTCTAACTTTTGTTTTGTATTATTATGTTTTATTTTGTTATATATATTTTAAAAATGAACAAACAAACAAATAAATGAATGAATGAATGAATGAAGACACAGTCACCATGTTAAAGAATAACAACTGAACTGTCACATTTTCTGGGAAAGGGAAAATCAGTTTTCTCCAATAGAATGACATTGGGTTCTGGAGTTGTTGACCAACATACATTGTATTACACAGGTTTTTTATTTTTTATTTATTCTTTGTGTGTGTACTTTTATTTGGTTACAGGTTGTTGGATTTTATTTCTTGGTTTGTTTGTTTTCATTTTGTTTGTTGGTGCTTTCTTGGTTTTGGGAGGTTGTATATGTTGTATTTATTTTGTTCTTTGATAATAAAATATGAAAAATAAAAATACCTACTTTTTATGCAATATATGTCCCTATACAATGTCAGTTTATACTATACAATATTAATTGTACATACTGTTCACATCTCAAAATGACTGGTAGTCATGAAATTACTAATGGAAAATAACTATGTCATCCTTCTGACTTTAGGAGAGTACTATGATATTTCTGTTCTGCCCTTCATAAACAGCTAAGAGTCTTACGTTGATCAGTTAAAATTAATAATATATAGGAAGTATTTAGTATCCCCATATTTCAGTTTCTATATACAAATGCTAATAGCATAATTGTTCTTTCAAAATGCAGAACAGAAGCTGTACGTGCTATAAAACTTATTTGTATTCCCTGGTTCATTTTCTTCCATTTAAGAGTACATTTTACTTTAGGATTTTTTTAAAAACAGTGGACTATTGACTCTAAGAACTATCCCTCGTAAGTATTAGTCTTCTAACAGTAATACTTCCTGCATCCTAGAAGCATAGTAAAAATTTAGAATTATTGAACTTTCCTTCATTTTACTCTTCCAGCAAATATTTAGGAATTTATCCTTTTTCATCATGTTTCTTGGTAGCAGGTCTGTAACAAAATCACATTTTTTATAGACTTTGTGCTTTTTTACAGTTTTTCTTCCATCATTGCATATAGTGTTGTAATGGTGGTCCCAAAATCATAGAGTGAATATTTAGGACAGCCATACTTCTTTTGCAATAACTTATTAGATGGTAATTTTAGCTTGAATTCCTAGTCTACTTGTGTGAAAGACCCAAAAACTTCTACAGTTCCCATTTGAATTGAGAAACAGGTTTTATCTTGAAGGGTTAAATTTTATTTTAACATTTGACCTGAAAGACTGATCTTTTCCTGAATAAAAAGTATTCCATAAACAACGACCAAAGCAACAGCTCAGTCCATAACTTTTGGCTTTTCTGTTGTTTTCAATAATGAACTCTGAACAATTTATTGCTAGCCTGGAAGTGTACAATTAGGTGCTGTCTTCACTCTAGGAGGCACAGGCATATGACTCTCTGTGAGGTTATGGCCTCCACAGTGAGTTTCAGGACAGCTAACTCTACAAAGAGAAACCTTATCTTAAAATAATTCAGAAATTAGAATATCAATGACCACTAAGGTACACTAGTATTGTTTTAAATACATAGGTAATGAAAAAGTGAATTTAAGTCCAGATGGCAGCGGAATTTTACCATTTCTTACATTTGGTTTTTTTCCTTAAAAATCCAGGAAAGTCTTTTCTTGATCTATGACATACTATACTAAATATAAACAACCGGAAGATATTATCAATATTAAATTGCATGCACTTACCATAAAAACTCTCATGAATGTAAAGTAATGGATATATCGGGATAGCCCTTTACATAATCAAAATTCCCTAATACATTTTAATTCCCTAATACATTTAATATCTGAAAATATCATGTGCCAATTGGAAAATTAAGCAAAAAGCCCATAATATTTTTAGGTAAATGTTTGTAGGGGAATTCAAAGACTACTCTGTTTGCATTTGATTTCTCATAAACTAGTGTCTAGATTTATTTGAAATAAATTTGTGTCATGTATAATGTTTTCTTTCTTTACAATAGGTCAACATGCCTGAATATTGTTGATTAAAAATATGTAATAAAAATAACTCAGTTTCTCAATGGTATGGAATAGTGTCAAAAATAAAGACTATGAAAGTCAAAAATTGTTCCATACAAATTGTTGTCTTTTATATGATAAATTTAGTTAATCACTAAAGGTGGTTTTTTTAGACAGTATAAGAAAATACTCGACTTAAGGAGAATGCACTATAGATGATCAATATTACATATTTAATGTTACCTCTGGAAGTTAAGTTTCATTCAGAGATCATAGAAAGGACAATCATCATATATTCTGAAACATAATCACTTTATCTTCCAATCTTTGTTGAATGCACATTTCAGTCTGACCAAATATAAAAAATGGTGCATGTAATTTTGAAATATGTGCCTTTTTTAGTACAACTTCTCCTTATTTGCTTCATTGACCTCCCATTTACTACAAATCTAATCTCACGTAAAATTACTCTAACATTTTCTTGCTCATATAACTGATGCGGTTTCCCTCATTATTTCCATCCCTACTTAATTTTATAGCTTTATTATTTTTATATTATTTCTAAATAAAACTTCAAGTAAAAACCTCCTGAGAGGTATGATGTTATAACTCCTATCCAGATACTCTCTTTCATGTGTATTATAGTCTTGTTTATGCAAACTGGAGTGGGTGAAAATCTATTAGTGAATTTTACGATCCCTTTTCCTGCAATGTACTGTTGATTTCTAATCATTCTTTGAAGTCACTTTTCATTTTTCTCTCTAAAGTTGCTAAAGAATATAAACCCAAGAATATAAAATAATCCATAATTTTATAGCCCTGGATATGACAGCTACTTCTTTACTTTAGTAGTGCTGATATTTTATAGCAAATATCCATCCTTTGAACTAAGAACGGATCTTATAGAAATACAAAGAAGAGCAGCTGAAAACACTTATGCTCTATAATGGTGTACAGTGATACTCTTTTCCCATTTATGTATCATATGAACCAAGGTAACCCTTTCTAAATAACAGATGGCAATCACTGTGACTCTCCAGACATGAGACTTTTCATTGTTCTCCCATTTTTAAGTTTGCCTACCTCTAACAGATGAAACCTCTTTGCTTTCAGTCTACCACTTCATTCAAATTTTAGACACTTTGATTGCCATTTAACTAAAACTTAGAACTTGCTGATCTAAAACGCAACATGACACAAAACAAAACAAAACAAAAAACATGTAGATTTTCTACTATTGATACTCATAGTATTGTAAACATCTTGAGTGATTGATATAACTTGTAACATTAAAACTGTGTGTCATTTACCTGGATCACAATTTTGGTTAAGTTTTATATTTTGTTGTCATATGTGTAGGAGGCTTGAGGGATTGCTCAGCAGTTAAGAACACATACAGTCCTTGCAGAGGATTGGACTTTAGTTCCCAGCATCATCAAGGTGCTTAACATCAACTGTTCTTCCAGCCCCAGTGAATACTTTTTAGGCCTCTACAGTATACACTCCTGTGCACAAACTCATACACAGACAGAGAGGCATCCATCTTAAAAAGAATGATATGTATAAATTTGAGAGCCACAAAGTTATCCTTAATTTAATATTTCATTTGTTTTCCAGCATGGTGTTGAGCGGGAGTACAAAGTTTATATTCTGTGAATGGAGATCATAGCCCTCACATTATGTGAGCTTTGTCCAATGACTGTGAATCTTACTTGTGGTAATGTGTTGTTTATAGTTACAGAGATTTTCTTTGGGAAGAACAACCACTGAGTACCAATTCCACTGCATGATAACCAACCCCAGAAAGACCTGGCATTTTGTTCTACCTATTCCATATCTTCTTTAACATATCCTCCACTATGTTCTTTAAAACCAGCACACGACTTAAGGTTTAACTGTTGTGCTAGTTACTGTTCTGTTCTTGCAAAAAAAAAAAATATCCAAGGAAATTTAAAACCCAAAGCACTTATTTGGGGGCTTGCTTACAATCACAGAAGGATAGTCAATGATCATCATTGTTCGGCTTGTGGTTGCAGGCAGGGAAGCATGGTACTGGAGAAGTAGCTGAGAGCTCATATTTGATTCACAAGTGGCAGGCAGAGAGAGAGAGAGAGAGAGAGAGAGAGAGAGAGAGAGAAATTTCAAGAAGGCCAGATGTAGTTCTTCGCAAATATTTCCAGTTATTGGGGATCATTCATTCAAATACATGAGCATGGGATAGACCAATTTTCATTCAAACCGCTACTGCTATCAATGTTTCTACTTCTTTATATAGTGATAATTAGTAGAATAAGAAGTCTGGATAAAGTTTCATGTAGGCTCAAGGACAATTATTAGAATAAGTCTGGATACATTTTCCAGTCGGCTCAAGGACTTTTTCTGGCACAGTAGATGTTCTCTATCAGTCCTCTAAAGGTGTTTTATAAATAGCTTTACAGAGATGAGAAGTGAAAAGAAAGGGATGGGCATCATCTATGTCTTCTGTAAATGTCTTCCAGCATCCCTCTTATCTCAGAATGGTAGTCAGGACTGGCTGATGACATTCTCTGTGCTGTTCCCCTCAAATATCATTGATCCCTCTTGCTTCTCCATGTTCTAAGTAACTGGTTTTCATTAAAGCTCTCGAATTGCCATTCGTACCCTATTTTTGTATTTGTATGGTTTTAGGAATTATTGGTGGTTCTGTTTTTTCACCAAGGCTTACCAAAATGTATTAAATAAAGCAAATACAAATGAAATAACTAGCAGGGCACTATAGGTGCTGTGCAATGGAAAGGTCTTAATGTGTTTCAGGCTCACCTCCTTCTTACACCACTATAGATTATAACTCAAATATATTGCTAGCTGGCTTTAAAATACAAAGAAATAACCACATGCAGTGTTATAAAGTTGACTTAGAAATAAAACATGAAAAATTTTTAATCATAATATTTCTGTTAGATATAGTTCATCACACAGGCAATAGTAAGGCCCCTGCTTCATTATGATTAATATTTTAAAATACATTCAAGCCTTAAGAATTCTAATGACAGTTTTGTCTTTTCATTTGGTTAAACATCATGTCTTGACTTCTATAACTGGAGGTTTTACCTAGTCTCAATCTTTCCACCATTAAATGGCTTCTCAATACTTATAAACGTTTTTGGACAACACAAATTATACTACTCCATCTTCAGAGTGCCAAAGTTGTCTTTGGAACACCATTATGAATTTATTGGTGCAAGGCTTTCCTCACTGCGTCTCATTTTACTGTTTCCTTTTTCACTTCTTTCTCTGTATTTCTCATATCTATGCCACATATACAAACTTCAGGACATCACCGAATGAGCCATAATAACCCCATTTTATTCTTCTCACTGTACTTTGGACAAATAATTTTGGCAACCACAGGCACTGACTTCCAAGGACCAGATGTTTATATTTATTATTATATTATGCATTAAATTGTAAAGGTAGTAATTAAAAGAAAGGCTGTAATAGAGGAAATAAATTGTGGAAAGGCTTGTAGTTCCCACCTCCAGCAGAAAGGCAAGGTGTCGAGTAAGGGATAGGGTTGTTATCCCACAGTCAGAACTCTGACCCATAATTGTTCCTATCGGAGAGAGCTGCAAGGATGGAAATGAAGAAGAGCCTGAGGAAAAGAAGGTCCAGCGACAGGCCCTAAGTAGGATCCATCTCAAGGGGAGGCCCCAAGGCCTGACACTATTACTGAGTGCTTATTTGGAGCACTCACAAAACGGGGCTTATCATGACTGCCCTCCGAAAGACCCAACAAGCAGCTGAAAGAATCAGTTGCAGATATTTGCACCCAGGCAATGGGTGCTGACCCCCATGGTTGAATTAGGGAAAATCTATAAGAAGCTAAGGAGGAGGGCGACCCTGTTGGAGGACCAGCAGTCTCAATTATCCTGGACCCCCGAGATTTCTCAAACACTGGACCACAAATCAGGCAGCATAAGTAAGCTGCTATGAGGCCCCCAGCACATGTATAGCAGAGGCCTGCAGGGTCTGTGTTCAATCGGACATGATGCACCTAACCCTCAAGAGACTGGAAGCCTCAGGAAGTTTAGAGGTCTGATGGGGTGGGGTAGTGAGGACAAACTCATGGAGATAGGGGGAAGAGGAGGAGGTATGGAGTATGGAAGAGTCAGAGGGTGGACTGGGAAGGGAATAAAATCTGGAGTGTAAAAAAAAATGTGAAATTTTTAAATAATTTTGGAAGATCCATAGTCCATCACAGGTAATGGTTTGAAATATTTTCCATCTTTTCTCAGCTAGAGAAGGCAGGATGTATCCCACTTCTCTCCATAGATAATTTTCCTTGAATAGACATAGTGACCCATTCAGTACTTATCTATTTAAGCTTTTCACCCAAGTAAACTTATGAAGAACTGAGAACACAAGGATGAGAGTAACAGCTTATATTTTCAAATAACTCACTTCTAGTCCTTTAAAATGATGAATGATTGTGGTAGAAAGTTGTATAATTGTGATGAAAATGTAAAAGAAAAGAAAAGCATTACCTACATTTACAGAGGTTAGAAATAACTTTATGACTGCTTTGAAGAGCAGAGTGTGGCTTTAGGTTTCAAGTCATTCTGTGTGTCTGGGTTAATATAGTTGTAATATTATCTTATGTGAATGGATATTTAGCCTCTCAAAGACTAGTGATTTATTGTTTAAAGAAAGCAAGGAGTGGAGAAATGGCTCAATCAGTAAATCACATGCTTCCCAAGCATGAGGATCTGAGATGAGATTCCCAAAGCCCAGAGGAAAAGCCATGTGCAGAGCTAAATGCATATCATTCCAGCAATGGAGAGCCAGAAGCAGGCAGATCCCTGAAATATCCCTGTGGCCTACCTGGAAAAGCTCTAAGGCAATGAGAGACTACATCTCAAGACAATATAGAAGATAGCTATAGTGATCTATAGCTGAGTTGTACATTGACTTCTGTATGTATACATGAATTATTCATTTGCATCCCAAATATGAACATATAATTTACATACACATACACATATCAAACAAAAAGATTTCTATAATGAAAACTGTAGAACAGTGTATTAATGAGGATGTATATGATCAGTATAAATTGACATAGGCAGTGTGGCTTAGCTAAGTGGCAAAGAACCTGGGAACAGATTCTGAATTATCCATTTATAATACAATCTTTGTTTTGAATATATTTGAACGCCCATTGCATTGCAAAGAACAATGAAAACAATGTAAGTTAAGTGTCCACTCTATGAATTAAGATAACATTCTATGTGTTCAATAACTGGCATCAGCTATGCTATGGTTATTTGCATTAGTTTTCATAGTAGTAACAAGCCTATATTATCATTGATACTCTGATGTCTTTAGGATGCACATTGTTACCCAAACTAATATCATCGTTTAGATTATGCCTGGCAATAGAAGGAGATACAAACTCATGGTGAGGTAAATGCACTTATCCAGTGCTTTTTACATTACAGAATAATCATGGTCTTTTTCTGCAGTATAAATTATGATTAATTTAATTTTAAAATATATGCAAAGAACTCTAGTTCCAACAAGGTCCTGATTAAAAATTGCACTAATTTTCACTGCTGCAAATGCATTAAATCTAACTGCCTATTTCTACTAGGATGTAAATGAGGCATGTTTTCTAGTGAGTAAAACAATGCTAAGTAGGGACCTTTACTTGAGATGTTCAGACCTGTTTTAAAATAGCAGCAAATCAGTAAGCTATTTGAGCACTCTATTCTGGCTTCAGTGAATCTGGACGACACCCAGGACCAAGAAATTGCTTGCTAAAGGTGTGTACACTGCCTCTTAGAGACAAGAGTAGTTTTCTCAAAAATCTCCTTAGAAATACTTGAAGTGAAGCAACAAATATATATATATAAACAAATAACACTGGGGCTCATATAGAGTAAAACTCCAATTCTGTTCTCACTGTTGTGAAGTATGTATTTATTTGCAGAGACTCTTGAAAAATATCTTCCCAATCATGTACACAAAGCACAGCTACAGTATGAGTCTCTGCTTAATAGTCCTTATGTTAGGAACTAAATATCCTGTATCCTCACTCTTTCAAAATAAAATCTGACCTGCGAGTTTTCTCAGCAATTTCATGGAATGATACCTCCAGAAGTTCTTTTATTGTTCAGAATCATTTTAGCTATCCTATGTTCTTATTTTGTTTTTATATGAAGGTAAAAATTGTTCTTTAAAGATCTGTAAAGAATTGTATTGGAATTCTGATGGGGATTACATTGAATTTGTAAATTGCTTTGGTAAGATGGCCACTTTCCCCATGTTAATCTTATCAATCCATGAGTATGGAAGATTGTTCCTTCTTCTGATATCTTCTTCAATTTCTTTCTTTTATTCACTTGAAGTTCGTCTCATATAAGTCTTTCACTAGTGTGGTTAGTATGACTCTAGCTATTTTATATTATTTGTGGCTATTGTGAAGGGCACTGCCTCCCTAACTTCTTTCTCAGTTTGTTTATAGAGTGTATACAGGAAGGCTACTGATTTCTTTGAGTTAATTTTGTATCCAGCCATTTTGCTAAAGGTGTTTATTAGTTGTAGGAATTCTCTGTCAAATTCTTTTGTGTCACTAATATATACATTATCTTGTCATCTGCAAATTGTGATACTTCTTCCTTTTCAATTTGTATCCCATATTCTCATTTAGTTGACTTATTGCTTTAGCTGGAACTTCAAGTACTATATTGAAAAAGTGTAAATAACTAAAATATTCATATTAACTAATGCTACCTTTTGTTAACTAATAGAATAAGGCATTAACCTTTTTATCTTTCCTTTATGTTGTTTTAAATGAGTAAATATTACTTTGCATATAATATAAATCAATATTATTAATTGAAAAAAATCTTTTTCTTTTTATATTTGCTTTTATTTGTGTGTCTGCCTATGTGCCTGAATGACTTTAATTGCACCATATGTGTACAAGAACAGGTGAAGTGAAAAAGAAAACCACTAGATCCTCTAGAGGTGAAGTTACAGGTATTTTTCAGCCATCATGTTGGGCATGGTAACCTTTACCCATGTGCTTGTGAATCATGACACAGGGAGTTCACTTTATAATGAAGTAGCAAGAGATGGAAGTCATGATTGCAGAGATAGTGGAAGCAGATAACTTGTGTGGTTCAGAAGATAGCATCAGGGCAGTCAGGAGCTATGAGGCATGTATGTGGCTGACTATTAAAAGCTTGAGAAAAGCAGAGGAGGTTTTTTATGTTTTTGTTTTTTGTTTTTTGTTCTTTTTTTTTTTGGTACCCCAAGAAACTTCTCCAATCCCATGAAGCTCTTTTTGAAATTCTGATTATAAAAAATAGAACAAAAATTAGTATTATGCAAAAGACCAATATTATGATCAACTGTGAGAGGTTCCATAAAAATCTAGAAGTAAGGTCCATTTTTTTTTCTTTATTGAAAACAATATTCTGTTGAGGAATATCTAGGTTGCTTCTGATTTCTGCCTGTTACAACAAGAACAGTAATAAATGTGGTTCAGTAAGTACCTCTATGGTAGCATGAAGCATATATTAAGTATATGCCTAAGAGTGATATAGCTAGATCTTGAGGTAGCTAAATTCCAGTCATCCTGACTAAACAACATACTGATTTCTACAGTGGCAGTGATTGAGTGTTCCGCTTATTGCCCATCTTTGTCAGCATGAGTTGTTATTTGTTTTATTCATCTTAGCCATTCTGACTGCTGTAAGATAAAATCATAAAGTCATTTGTATTTGAATTTTCTTGATGGATAAGGATGTTGTACAGTTCTTAAGTTTTTCTCAGCCACTTGATTTATTAGTTTTGAGACTCTTGTTCATATCTGTACTCCATTTTTATTGGATTACTTGTTGGATTATTTTTCTTTTATTTATTTATTCATTCATTCATTCATTCAGTTAGTTAATTATTACTTTTATTTTTTACAGGTGCCCCCTTCCCAGTACTCCCTTTTGATACCTAAGTTTTTAAAATATTTTTATTATATATTTTGGATATTAGCACTGTAATTCCTGGTAAAAACAAACAAACACACAAACAAAAAACAAAATAACCTTTTCTATTCTGTAGGCTTCAAGTTTGTCCAGATGATGGTGTCCTTTACATTACAGAAAATTTTCAGTTCCATAAGGTCACATTTACTAACTCCTGTTTCTAGTAATGAGATGCTGTTCAGAAATTCTTTTCCTATGTCAATGTGCTCAAGGTCATATTCCCTTACTTTTTCCAATCATTGTATTTAGCTTTATACTCAGGTCTTCTTGCTACTTAAAGTTGAATTTTATACAGAGTATTAAATATTAAACTATTTTGATTCTTCAACATGCTGCCATTAAATTTGACCACCACTATTTATTGAAGATATTGGTTTTTTAATCCAGTGTATCTTTTGGGGGTTCTTTATAAAAAATAAGGTATTCATAGGCATGTGTTTTTAAGTCTGTACATTCAAATCAATTCCTTTGATCAATGTGTCTAATTTTCTGCCTATATTATGCTGTTTTTATTACTATAGCTTAGTAGTGCAACCAAAGTTTTGAGATGCTGATGCCTAAGACACTTTTATTATTCAGGATTGAATTAGCTATTTGTTTTGTTGGTTTATTTGTTTGTTTTGGTATGCCCATACTAACCTAAAAATAATTCTTTCAAGATCTGTTAATAATTATGATTGCATGAAATTTGCAAGCAAATGGTTGGAACTAGAAAATATCATCCTAAGTGACTCAGTCACAAAAGAAGACACATGGT